>MU223366.1:696627-709207 GCA_018584345.1 Thuja plicata | reverse complement strand
ATTCATCTCAAATGAAATCAGTCTACCAATCAGGCTATCAAGAGTGACTGTATTATTTGCTACTACTCTCATTTCTTGAATAGCAGAGACTCTAATAGCATATATGGGCAATAAGGTTCTTAGGATTATACTTACCACTGTCTCCTCTTCAAGTGTACCTCCAACACCTCATACAAAATTGACTACTTTTATTCTTGTGTTGTACTGTGTGGTGTTTTCACCTTCTTTCATTCTGAGATCAAACTTTCCTCTAAGGCTTTCTACCTTGGCTCTCAAAACATTTGCATCACCTCCATGTACAAGCTTCAACTTGTCCCACATTGTCTTTGCATTTTTGCAATCTTTGACATCCTCAAATTCAACATCAGAGAGTGAGGTTGGGAGCTCTATAACCATGCAGTTATGTTCATGCTTTATTCTCAATTGATCTACTGTCAATGGTCCTGTAGGCAACACATGTGCAGTATCTAAGTATTGAGTAATATCTTTGCCAATACCTGATAATTGAAGCTTTATCCTAATTTTCCATGAAACAAAGTTGTCCTTGTTCAACTTGGGTGCATCTCGTCTGTTCATCTTGTGATCTTTACTTAGGTCTTGAAACCTTCCTTCTAAACACACAAGCTCTGATACCAATTGTTAGTAATAACGGAGAGGGGGGGTGAATCAGTGACCTCAAAATTTATCCTTTAAACTTCAATCCACCAATTAATACACCTCGGATTATTAAGTCCCTACAAGATGTATGCCTTTGAAATCCTTGAAATAAATAACTATCTATCAATTTACCTTGTCTGTCCTTCTTCTCCTTGATAACCGATAAGTAATAAAACTTATTTACTGATAATTAATAAATATGCAGAGTATGCCAGTCAATCCATAAATGCTTATGTGAAATGTAAAACACTAAAGTAATAAACCATACACACATAACACAAGGATTTTAATGTGCAAACCCTGTGAAGGGAAAAAACCACTGGGACCGGTACCCCAAATTTTTACTCTTCTGAAGTGAGCCCTGTTAGGAGCCAACCCTATTAAAGGTTACAAACACACGGTTAAGTGTGACCTTGTTAGAGGAATTTTATACATAGGTTGTCACTTAGTATCTAGCATCTATGCTACCATCCTTGAATCAGTCTCTTGACTGTCAATAGGCTATATGCTAATATTACTACCATCCTTGAATCAGCCTCCTTCTTAGAATATAAATAGGCTTTAGGTAAGACCGATGCTACTATCATGAGTCAACCTTCTGGTAATCTGTTAGGATATACCTCAATTACAAAGGAATGTTAAGTCCTTCTCTGTAAAGAATCTTAATGCTTCAATGGTTAAACTGAAACAAAATGACCTATTTCTAATGCAACTGAATTGCAAATTTTTAGATCTATTTACTTACAATATCTTTCTAGTCAATGTATCAATTCAATTCCTTTTTACTTAACTCTTTTTTCTCTATGATGTTGTACTTTTCTATTCTTCGGTGTCTGCATAATTCTTTAGATCTCCCTTAGCTTGATTGATCAGGACTGAATGAAGTTTATCCTTCATCAGTTTCTCTTCAACATCTTCTATCAGTTCACTCCCCCGTGTATCTGAGTGTATTTAAATGAATTATACTTGTCTCTTATATAGACATGATATTTCTTAATTCTTGGTTCTTGATTCTTGGCATGAAAAACAATCCAGCCAAATTGATTTACGGCTTTTACTCCTAATTTATCTCATAGTTATCTTCTTGCCAGCTGTGTAAATCATCTTTAAATCACTTACGTAACTATGGTCAAATAAAACAAATAAAACAACCAATCAAGTCTATCCTTTAGCTCTGCCAGCTAGATATTTTGTCATTTTTTGATCTCTCTGTTCTATTGGTCAATTCTGCAGTTCATCACCGGTGACAACTGCCAATTCTATCGGTACAACTTCAATTAGCTTCGGGATCTCTATCCTTCGGGCATCATTGGATCTTGCTCGCCAGGAAACACTATTTTTAGCTTATCAGGAGTCTTGTGATTCTGCTTCGTTGGGCAACACTATTTTCTACTTGTTGGGTATCACTGTGACTTTATCTCTGTCTTTACCAATGGTGCGCACTCTGCCGGTGTAGTCTGTCACTTGGTGAATACTTAACTTTTATGCATTGCTTAAAGCATAACCTCTGTTCCATTGATTCTCTTAAGTCTTTGGCATTATGTATATGACCATATAGATGATATCAAGTTGACATCAATGACAATACAAACCATTAACTGATTTAATGTCTTGCATCATTTTCAACTTAACATTGTCAAACATTCAATCAGTTACATGTCATCATTCTATTAAATAATGGTTCAATCTAAGCATTAAAAAATGAATTTATAATTTTTCTTCAGTCTTTAGTGCATTGGAATTGACTATGAAATTATGTACAACTTTAACAAGGTCTGTTATGATTATCATCATATCCTTTTCTACTTTTTCCTTTTGAGATCTTGCACCTAATTCTAAATTCGCCCTTAAAGTCTCGATTGAATTCTAAATGAAATTGTAGGTTCAATGAAAAATTTTGGTCAAAACTATCTACTCAAATATGGAAATCAAAAGCCAATTCAAATGCACAATTAATTACTTGGAAGATTTTACATTGCAAACTACCCAATGTGTACAAGCTAAGATGTATGAAGGTCTTACCACTTAATCATTCTTTCTGTCAAGGGATACAAAATAGAAGACATCTTTTGGGGATTTCAATTTGTTAAGAAATAATGGAATCTATTTTTTAATGACCAACCAATTATCTTTGAACATAAATTAAATTGGAAAGAAGCCCTTCTTATAGTGCAATTACAAGCTAGTATTATTCTCGATGGAGTCAAGCATGTTATTTTGTCTCACATATGGAGATATAAGTAAAAAATAGTCTTAATGATGCTCACCGAGAAGCTACATCTCTAGGGATTTATTTTGATAATTTATACATATTAATATCAAATTAATATCAATCAAAAGACAAACTTGTTAATATCAGAAACTACATCAAATTATACATCAAACTAAACATCAAAAATTCAACTAGCATAGTTTTTTAACCAAATTTACTGACTCATTTTTTATGAGTATTTGTTCACTCAAACTCATCTCTCATGATACTGAATGGTCCACTTAACACTCTTCAAATTTAGGTGTTGTTCACTCGATGAAATATCATAATTTCCAAAAAGATCACTCATCCCAATACTATTATAATTCAAAGATATTGAATCATAAAAAAATTCAAATATCATACTCAATTAACTTACAACCACCATTTAAAATAAATATTTAACAATAAAATCAATTAAACTCGATTATCCTACTATATTCCATGTAAAATAAACATTTCAAAATGAAACCAAACTTTAAACATATTTCAAGAAATGAAACTACTATATAAGATCTAAAATCAAGACGATGAAAGCCAGATTTGCGAGTATATTTAAAACAAGATCATTTAATCAATTATGTTTCATCTCAACTTTTTTGCCCCGATGCTTACATTAGTTTCGCATAATTTATCCGATGAAGGTCATACTCATATTCTTATGGTCACAGTGGCACTAGTAAGGATTGTATTGACTCTGATGTCCCAAAATCCCAATGATGAAAATAAGGACTACCAAAATCAGTGACTTGACTGCTCATGTCATAGGGTGCACTTCATTCCTAGGCTTGCATTCTAGCATTATAACAAAACACACAAATAAGAGAAAAAAAGGAGCCATTCCTCTAATAATTGAAACCTTCACTAAAGCGGTCAACTACATTTTATCTCCTTAAGGTTATTTGTAAAATCAAATAGTTAGTATCACTAGAGAAAGACATTACTCATCGCAGTAAGAAAAATATCAGCGTACAAGAACATCACATATGGAACTAAGATCATACGGAGATTCATGTTCATCCAAGATGTGCACAAAGAACTACTCAAAACATTGATACAAGCTAAGTAATATGCTCAGAAATTAAAGATGACAAAGTAACAACACAAGACAATAAATAGAGAAAAAAGATAATCATATATATATCCAGAATCTTAGTGTATACAAAAGGGTGCTCCAACAATATCGAGAAAAAATATGTATCCTCAATGCAGATGACTCATGTACAATCAAAATGGATCTCAAAAATTAGAATGGGATAAGAAGAACAAGGGATAATCAAGACTCGCTCCCTCCCTCACCACCATCAAGGAAGGGAGGTGGAGGTACATTTTCTCTGGGTGGAGGGCCTTCTCCCTTGGATCTTGCATGGTACTGAGAATATGGTGGCAGCTATTGTGCCTTGGGAACTATAATTTTATAAGCCACCACATAGTAGGCTGCCCTACTGGTCTGATGAGTAATCTCCCTCTAAAGAGTGGCGCGCTCATCCATGAGCCCCTGATTCAATCCCTAGATCCTCTCATCTCTCTCAGAAATGGTGCAGTCTCACTCTGCGATCTATGCATGAGCTACTGCTAGCTGTGTCTGTGAGGCTCTAACCCATCCTCTCAGGATACAGATCACCTCTTATGGAGTCTGGTTTCTTTGTACTCCCTCCTCCTCCTCAGCCTATGTAGCTCTATGCTGGCATACCTATCAAACTACCTCATCAAGCCTAAGCTATGGTTGTGTGTCTCTCACCTCCTCATATATGGCCTTCGTAGTAGGAATCTCAATACCAACAAAACCAAGGGTACCTCCCTCATCATGTTGTTATTGCTGACCTTCTATCAGTCCTCTACTATAAATAGCACCTATGACTAGGACTCTTTGAGGTACTCTACCTAGACCACTCGACCCAGCTATAGCCCTCTGAGTTACATCTACCTCCTCTATACGAGGTGCTCTCTTAGTTGGATCTCTGAATCTCAGAAAAATGATAGCAAGAAAAATGATCCCTATATTGGGGTGTGACCCTTGCATCTGTTATATCCTCCAAATACTCCCATGAAAGGAAAACTAGCTGTATCAGCTCCTGAGTACACAAGGCTAGAGATAATTTGTGACCCCACCCTCGGGGCTCCTCGTCAAAAAGGTGAGCATAAGATGTAAACTCCTAGATATGCTCTGTGGACAGTCATACTATCGCCATACCTGAGATAAGGTGAGACACTCAATAACAGAAGAAGTCCTCCCAAGAAAAGGATGGGCTACCTAGCAGTCTCTCCTTTGGGCCCTCCATTAGATCCATGCCTTTGTCCCCCTATACAGTCTCCAAATGACCAAACTTAGATCATCGATCTAACGTCTCCAATAGTCAGTCTTCCCCAAGTCAGGTTGCATCAATAAACCTACATATCTGTATACAAAGAGATGTCCACTCTATCATGTGTCCTCTGTCATTGTCGTGCATATCAGGATATGCTCCCAAGCCCATACCTGTAAAAGGAGTACACTTGTTGCCATCCCCTGGACTCCTCTGTATGTAACCTCATGAATCTCATGATACATGTGTGCAAGCAAGCACTGACCCCTGCCCAACTGATCTAACTGGGAAACAAGTCTCTACAACACTCTACCCTATCCTCAAAGGAATCTCTGTTGACTGTTGTCTTCCATAAGAAAGTGATGCAGGAGCATCCTGGGGTAGTTGGCAATCCTGTGTCACCAAAAGCATGTTTGGTTTTTTGTTTTTTTTAAGTAGTCAAACTTGGTTGGAAACCTGAGGTGCTCGGTCACTTTGGTGATAGTTCTCAGTTGGAATATGTATTTCTTCACTGTTGGACTCGGTGACTAGACCCGGTGGTGCTCAGTGTTACTATTTTTGATGATATTCTACTTGAGGTACATTGCTCAGTGTGTGCAGCTTGGTAGTGTCTTTCTCGGTAGCATATTACTTGGTGGTGTCTATTCAGTGGAGTTTCTGCTCAGTTGTGTCTTTCACCGATTTATCTAGCTCTTGGTATGCTTGTTTACTGACTAGTTTTTGGGGTTCACCAACTTGTGTTTATAGATTGGGCAGACATTGGAGATTGAAACTATGATTTGAGGGGATCATTGGGATCATGCTGAGTTTTGAGGTGTGCAAATTTGTGGCATTGGATCTTGTGTGGACCTAAATTTGGTTTAATGTATTTTTTATTAATTGCAGTCGATTGGTACATTTAATATCTGTTCATTATAGAGTGTACGGCCGACTGGGTCATTTAATAATTGTTTACAAGCTGAATTGTGGTTATTTTGTATAAACAAGATTTTAGGTTGATGTTTAGGGGGACAGAGGAAATGGGAAGATAGATAGAGGAAAATCAGAGTAAGCTAATAAGTTGAAAGATTGTAAGTTGTTGCAGATAGTTGTAAGTGGGTAGACAAAGATTACAGATTGCTTGGTGATTTGCGAGCACAAGTTCAGATCTATTTTCTTCCACTTAGCTATAGGGTAGATGGATAAGGTTGGATCCTATGAGATCTTATTGAATCTATTTATGTAATTGGCCCTAACTAGGAAGGCCTTACATCCCGGCATATTGCATGTAACTGGAATTATAAGATAATATACGTTGATTCTCATTTATCTTGTGTTGAGTTGTTTTGTCATGTGGTTCTTGTTCTTGGCTACAAGTTTGGATAGTCCTTTATTGGATCCTCTATGATTGGACTGCATCAAGTTGTATCAAAGCTATTGGTTCATTTCTTGTGGAAATTAGGGTTTTTGAAGATCTGGAGAGATGCCTCTGAGAAGATTGGACCCTAGGGAGATTGTAGATCTTTCTGAGGAATTGGAAGTGAGGATAACAGAGAGATTCAAATCTTAGATGATGGCAATGAAGAATGAAATCATAGAAGGTATCAGAAATGTTGGATTGCATAGAGGTCTAAATGGATGATGGTTATGAAGAATATACTGAAGATTTTGAAGTCACTGGATCTAGTGGAGATGACAGAGTCTATCAGATAGAGAGATCTAGAGGAGATAGATATGATTGGTTGTGGAGATCTAAATCTCGGTTGAGTACAAACTACTAAATGGATTTTTCAAAATTTTGAGGTACATTGAGACCCGAGGATCTAATTGATTGGATCTATGAGTTAGAAGACTACTTTGAGTTGGAAGACATTGAAGATCCACTTAGAGTAAGGTTGGCATAGAATAAGTTGAAAGGGCATGCTGCCTTATGGTGGAAAGAGTTGTAGAGGGACCGAGAAGAAGAAGGTAAGATGAAGATCAATTGGTAGAGGTTTATGGTGAGAAAGCTAAAAGCTAAGTTCATTCTTGTCAACTATGAAGTTGAGTTATTTAAGAAATTGCAGAATCTGAAATAGAAGGAGATGCCTGTGGAACATTATACCAAGTTCTACAAGTTGACTATTCGGTCGGCGCATAGAGAACTTTCTAAGGAAAATGTGGTGAGGTATGTTAATGGTTTGAAATTCAATATCCAAGATAAGATTGGTATGTTAAAGATTGACTTGGTAGAAGATGCTTATCAGTATGTGCTGAAGGTAGAACATAAGTTGAAGAGAAGACATTATGGTAATTCATGAGGGAAGGAGAAGAAGGAACAGTCGGTAAAAGATAAACTGAGGGTTGAAGATGAACTAAAACCTGTTGAACCAAGGAGAAAGATAGGTAGAGGTGTATTCAGAGGTACTTATTACAACTATGGAGATTAAAGACATCGGTCATTTGAATGTCCCCATGCAGATAAGAAGGTTGGTAGTCACTGAAATGCTATGGTGAATGAGGTTACCGATAATGAACCTGAGGTAGAGGGTGTGACTCTCTTGCTTAGGAGAAATTTGCTTCCCTTGAAGCAAGCCGATTCTTGTCAAAGGAAGAACTAGTTTAGGGTTGTGTGCAAGTTTGGTGGTAAATGTTGTAAGGTGATTGTTGATGGACTAAGTATTGACAACCTAGTTGCTGAAGAGATGGTTCAGAAACTTGGTTTTAAAAGGTTGAGGCATCCTTTTCCTTATAGGATAAGTTGGTTACAAGATGGTCATACAGTAGAAGTAAAAGAGTAGTCCATGGTGAGTTCTTACATTGGTACATATAGAGATGAAGTATTATGTGACATTGTAGAGATGAGGTATTCTCATGTTTTACTTGGTAGACCTTGGTAGTATGATAGAGAGGCTATTCACGACTATAAAAGAAATTCCTTTACTATACTGAAGGACGGGAAGAAGTCTATTTTGATTCCTTTGAAGGATGCAGAGCTTGAAAGGAGTAACTTGAGAATTGGTAGCAATATGAAGTGGTTGCAGTGGATGGTGTAGGCCTAAGTATGCAGAAATATGAAGATAAATCTGCAAGTGCTAGTGGTAAAAGTAAGCAGAAGAAGATTCAACGGAAGAGTGTGTTAGTTGAGGACTTGGGAGACATGTATATAAAGAACCAGTTTGGGATTTATGTGTTGAATCCCAACATATGTTCATCCAGCTACTGAGAACATCTTTTTACACCTGGGGTGTGTGATGCAGGAGCATCCTGTGGTAGTTGGCAATCTGGTGTCACCAAAAACATGTTTGGTTTTCTTTTTTTTAAGTAGTTTAACTTGGTTGGAGACCTAAGGTGCTCAATCACTTTGGTGGAAGTTCTCAGTTGGAAGATATATTTCTTCACTGTTGGACTCGGTGGTGCTCGGTGTTACTATTTTCAGTGATATTATACTCAGGTTACACTGCTCGGTGGTATTTTCTTGATGTGTTCATCTCGGTGGTGTCTTTCTTGGTAGCATATTACTCAGTGGTGTGTATTTAGTGGAGCTTCTACTCGGTTGTGTCTTTCCTTGAGTGATCTGGCTCTCGATGTGCTTGTTTACTAACTGGTTGTTGGGGTTCACTGACTTGTGTTTATGGATTGGGCAGACATTAGAGATTGCATCCGTGATTTGAGGGGGTCATTGGGATCATGCTGAGTTCTGAGGCATATGGATTTGTGGCATTGGATCTTGTGTGAAACTAAATCTGGGTTGATGTATTCTCCTATTTATTTTGTTATTAATTGCAGCCGACTGGTGCATTTAATATCTATTTATTATAGAGTGTATGGCCGACTGGGTCATTTAATAATTGTTTACAAGCTGACTTGTGGCTATTTTTTTATAAAAGAGAGTCTAGGTTGATGATTAGGGGGACATATGCAATGGGAAGATAGATAGAGGAAAATCAGAGTAAGCTAATAAGATGAAAGATTGTAAGTTGCTGCAGATAGTTGTAAGTGGGTAGACAGAGATTGCAAATTGCTTGGTGGCTTGCGAGCACAAGTTCAAATCTGGTTTCTTCAACTTGGCTATAGGGTAGATGGATAAGGTTGGATCTTGTGAGATCTTGTTGAATCTTTTGATGTAATTGGCCCTAATCGAGAAGGCCTTACAGCCTGGCATGTTGCATGTAATTGGAATTTTGAGATAATATAAGTTGATTCTGATTTATCTTGTGTTGAGTTGTTCTGTTGTGTGGTTCTTGTTGTTGGTTGCAATTTTGGATAGTCCTTTATTGGACTGCATCAGAAAGAAACCTATAAATCCTTCTATAATGCAAGAAAGAGGATAGTCGGTACCATACTGACTCAACATGTCATCCCAAGATATGGCCCTATCTAAGATAGTGTGAGCTTGAAACACCTAGATTAGTATCTGTGTGCTGAGTTACGGTGTTGCATCATACTCTATGCACACTCTTGCGAATAAAATCTGAATAATCCTGTACACATCCTCAGAAGTGATGGTCATCTCCCCAGTCCATAAGTGAAAGGTATTGTGCTCACTGTGGAATCACTCCACCAATGTTGTCAACAAACCATGGTTCACCTGGATGTCACGCATCTGGGTCAACCCTCCAAAGCCATAATCTCTCAAGTGACCTCTCTAATCATCTAACAAGTTCCTCACCAACCACATGGTGGGAGGATAGGTAGAACAAAATTGGATATCTGAAAACTATGCCTGCAAGAAGAAAAATAGTGAAAATACATCAATAACTGAGTAAAAGCAAGCTACCTTCACCACGCAGCTATCTGACAAGCTGGAAAATAGGATAAGAAATTAGAAAAACACAATTGATGGAGAAATTGTTCGAAAAAGTTCCACTGCCTCCCATACGACAAAAGATAGTTTTTACCTTTCTGGCATCAAGACTCATACGAGTCAGGATTAAGCTACAAGCGACAAATTATTCCCATGCAAAAAAATATATGGGGCCAGCTGACAAAAGAGGTTTGGATGAATATGCTCATGCAAAAAGTGGGTAACTCTCATATGATAAAACTAATGGGCTAAAATGACAAAAGATTTTTTGGTAGTTTGTCATAGGAGCCCTCTCACTAGCTCGTACGATGAATCGGGACCCTACGACCTAAAACATTGAAAAATAGATAAAAATTCATGAAAAATATAAAGAATTGAATGCACATGTGAAGTTTCTTAGTTACTTACTAGAGGCGGGTAATCTTGCAGTCGTATGTGCCTCTGCATGTGCTTGAATCGATGATCTACCACTAGAACCACCATTTTCGCTCAAACAAGGATTTTAGAATTTCACACTTGGATGGTGAAATTGATTTGACAATGACCCCTCTGGGCCTTATATAGGTTTTGACCTATTTTAGAAAGTGCTCTGATGGACGTGAAAATTATACCCTTGGCTAATTGGACGAATCTGAATCCATTTTCAGGACCGAAATCAAAATTTGACAACATTTTTCTAGTCAAAAATGAAGATTAACCTATTTTCTCAAATGTAGTTGATCGCTGATGCTTTCCTCGCAAGATTCCACTTTGAAATTAAATTTAATTGGTTCTATCAAGCACTTCCCACTTTAATCTAAAAATTCAACTTTGGTCAACTCTTGGTCAACATTAGTCAATCAGACCTCAAATCAAGCTTGCACCTCATTCCATCAATGCTTTTTCAATCTCTCGAGCTTGTGGCTCTCCCCTCCTTTCAATTTTAATCCTGATGGGGCAGCACCATTACATCAACAATTTGATTTACATCAACAAGTCTCATTTAGGGGCATCAAGCCCTTACTAAAATCCAAGATCAATCAAGTGATTTTCATCAGTGCGTATCAAATCATCTAAATCTCTAGGGGCATATCAATTTCATCACACCATATCAATCTGATAACCTCTCTCAATCAGGTAAATGGCTTCATCAAGACCCATATCAAGTCAATTATCCCAAGCAATCAATCGAATGGAAATCAATCTCATTGCACCACATCTGGTTGATTCGTCATTCAAACCAATCCGAAATAGAGAAATTTTATTAGAGGACATAATTTTGTTTCATCGCTTCACATCAAGCTGAATGGTCAAACTCTTCTATCATTCTTCGCTCAATCAAGCCTGAAGCTGATATTTCTCAGATCTCTTCTATCAATCTTTTTTCAATAAAGCCCAGCGCTGATATTTCTAGATATCACTATTAATCTTCGTTCAATAAATTCAAGAAATGATATCTTCAAATTTCAATCGATCTTTATTCAATCAAGTTCAAAATCAATTATGATCGGTGGGATAGTTTCATCGCTTCATATCAAGCTATTTCTTGATCCAGTCAAACATCATATATTCTTTGAATTAATGTGTTGCATACACATCAATTCAAAGAGGGGCAAATTTAATCACCTAAAATTGGTCTAGCAAACCTATAGCCCCTATTTCTGATTAATTGGTCTTAATAAATTCTAAATCAAATATATTCATAAAATAGACCCTTAAACCCTAATTGTGGGAGCACTTAATCAAATTTTATTACATAATTTTAATCCTGACTTGTCGAATCAAATCATCATTCCTAAAGCCTAAAACACTTAAATTGCATTAAACATTGGGATAAATCAAAAAGTCCTAAAATCCCTTTTAAATCAAAAAGGAACCATTCAAACATGTGTGAGCACATAGAAAATCAAATAAAACAAATAAAAAAGGGAAAATACCAATTTTTTTCTTATTCTCCACAAGGTTGGAAAATCAAATCGCTTGGATCAAGCTCACATGGATTGAGGGAAGTTGCATCTTCACCATTGCTCATTTCCTTTTGCCTCTTAATCTCAATGTGATGCAGGAGCATCCTGGGTGTAAGGGCAATCTTGCATAACCCAAAAATATTTTTGTTTTCTTTTCAATAAGGGCTACCTTGTGCAAAGTTGCTATTTATGGAAACTTGCTATTTTTAGTAAGTTGGTCATACGATCTCGGAATGTTCTGATTTTGCATGTGGAGGTTCATCTCAGTCATATCAGCCTGCCAGTAAAGTTTCATGGCTAGATCAGGTCTAGTTTTGAAGATATTGAAAATTTTCGGTATTCAAAACAGGGTACAGAAACATCGAGCTCAGTTTTGAAGGCTTTAGAGGCCCCGCATGAGGTCAAAACTTGGGCTGAATGAAGCTTTCTTTATTTAATTGTTGTGGAGCACTTCGTGGCATTTCCAAAATGGGGTTATAATAGTCAATCAGGTCAACTGGTGATGAGTTATGGTCTCCGAAAGTTGGACCACCTGAAATAGCAGAAAATAATTTTCCTTCAAAATTTTTGTTCGGGTTTCAAAAGTTATTTTGAGCTGACTTTGATGTACTAAATTGAAAAATAAAATAATTCTAAGTTTGGTCGGCCCTAAGGG
>MU223366.1:659876-670836 GCA_018584345.1 Thuja plicata | reverse complement strand
TTTATTTCAGAGTTGAAAATGATCGCCTTCTTATTGTTGCATTATATGTTGATGATATGTTGTTGTTTGGGAAGGGTAAGGGTATGATTTTTGATTTTAAATCTCAGTTGTCAGCATAGTTTGAGATTAAAGATCTTGGGGCAGAAAGCTACATCTTGGGTATGGAAATTAGTAGAGACAGGTCTAACAGAAAACTTTGGTTGAGTCAGAGTAAGTATGTGAAGTCAGTGTTGGACAGGTTCAGCATGGAAGATTGTAGACCACTATGTGTTCCTATTTTAGTGGGAACAAAGTTATCTGTAGATGATTGTCCAAAATCTCCTAGTGAGGTGGAGGACATGATTAGAGTACCTTATGCTAGTGCAGTTGGCAGTCTTATATATGCTATGGTCTATACTAGACCAGACATTGCCCAAGTAGTGGGAGTCCTGAGTCAGTTTATGGCTAACCTTGGATGGGTACATTGGGATGCAGTTAAGCAAGTATTCAGATATTTGAGGGGTACATCAGATTACTCCATATGTTACCATGGTAACTCTTCTAGATCTCCACATTCATTTTGTATTTGTGGGTTTGTGGATTCAGATTGGGAAGGTGATATTAATAGCAGGAGATCCACCAGTGCTTATGTGTTCACTATGTTTGGTAGTGCCATCAGTTGGATGAGTAAGTGACAACCTGTGGTTGCCTTATCCACTACAGAAGTTGAGTACATGGCTGCTACTCATGCTTGTAAGGAATCCATTTGGCTTAGGAGATTGTGTTCTTATGTTGGTGTTGATGCAGAACAAATTACTATTTGGTGTGACAGTCAGAGCGCTATTTGCCTTGCGAAGAATCCAACTTTACATGTCAGAACGAAGCACATTGATGTGCAGTTTCACTTTGTGAGAGATATGGTGGAAGATGGAAAGGTAAATTTGGAGAAGGTAGATACTGTGAAGAATTTTGCAGATGCATTAACGAAACCAATGGGAACTGTGAAGTTTAGATGGTGTTCGGATTCTATGGGCCTTTTAGCCTATAGTGGTTAGTTCCTGTTATGTTCCTATTGCTCTTACAAGGTGTTCGACAAGTGGGAGAATGTTAGGAATAAGGTGTCTCAACCTTGGATAATTCCTATTCTTATTATTTGTTTTATAAAATGTATTTTCTTGCAAATAATTTAATTAAGTGTGAGTGTACATGTCTAGTTGGCATGTTGATGTGTCACTCCACTTGATGTGTCAACATCTTGAATTGTGTGTAAGGAGATCATGGCTAAAATGGTTAAGATAGATTCCTATGACATGTAAGATCTATTTCTAGGAGATTTCAATGACAGGTGAAGACATGCAAGACATGTGGCAACTGATAAAGTTGAGTACTTTACACTCTTCCACAATCGTGGGGTTCGGGGTTCCTATTTTCTCAGAGAATGGTAAAACCCTAATACGGCTATCCTTGGAAGTTGCCCTAAAAAGGAAAGCACATGATATAAGTGTTTTTAAGGGTTACAAGAAAGGATACAAAAAGAGTGTATTGTTGGTATGATCTGGTGCTACTAGTTTTGTCTTAGTGTGTTGATTGTCTCTTGAAAGAACTTGCATTGCAATTGTGTTGTAACCGTTGTGTTGAAGATAATACATTGTGCAGGTTTTGGAGTGTTGGGGTTTTTTACCGAAAGGTTTTCCCTAGGGTTAATCATTGTGTCATTCTCTATTTTTTGTATGCATGGTATGTGGTTGCAATATCATTGTTAAAGTAGTTAACGAATCTAAAATTGTAAATATTTAAAAGAATTTGCACAATACTTTCCTATAGAGATTAGTGTAGGAAGTTGTTTTTGCACCTGAGTTTCCTTACATATTCAAATCCAAAAATTGACAAACAGTTACCCAACAATCTAAAAGTAAACATGTCACATTGTTGGAATGTAAATTAAAATAGATTATAAATACTCAAAATTAAGCTGATATAAATGAAAATATGAATTTAAGGGTGAACAAGTGCTACAAAATGATCTAGAACCAACAACAATCCAATTGATTGTGAGACAAAAAATGATGTAGAATCTCTGTGAAACACACTACTATAAACCTCAACTAAAGCTCAAAACCCTAGTAGTAATCCATCAAATTGAATGTGAATAGCCCAAATTGAGCAACATCCTCTTATAGAGGTGCAGATTGTAAAAAAATATCAAAGCCAAAAACTACTCAACTCTATATACTTTCAACTCCCAAATCGCTATGAAATGATATGATAAACTACTGATTTGAATTGCACAATAGAATAACCCAGCTTCAATAAAGGAAGCAATGTGTGAAAGCATACGGAAGGCTGAAAGCATATATTAATATAGTATGTCATTTCCAGCAAGTTATAAATCTGATTTTGTTAAGTTTCTATCCATTTTTTAGTTAGTTTTGAAAGAATAGATCCTTTCCATGGACTCAAAGGCCTAGAATCCATGGAAGGAAGATACTAACCATGTACCATAAGTTCTAATACTGATTCTTGCAGAGATTTTAGGAATGAAGTGACCACAAGTTTATTTTAAGGAGGGTTTCAAGTGAAATTGAAATGGATGATGTGATGGACTGCTCTTCAAGGTAAGATCCCAAATTTGGTTCACAAATGAACTACCCTTCCAAAAGCACAATGGCTCAAATAGACCCAATACAACCAAAGTTACCCTAGGTGCAAACTAATTATGGATTTTATGTATATGGGGTGTATGAGGACATATAAAAGTGGTTTCAAGGTTTCAAGACCCACCCAACTCTCCTAGCCTTCAATTCTTCACCAAATTGTCACTAGGCCTAATAGCCTTCCTTGTAGCCCTGCAGCGAGAGTAATTTTCCGTTAGGTTTAGATTTTACCAAAGGACTATTCAATAAAATTGTATTTTTGGATACCCTTTATCCCCTTATACAACATACCAAAAAAAAACTATTAACTCCTTTGGACCATATGTGACTGTCCTCACACTGTGGCTCCAAAAATGCATAAAAAGACCCCAATTTATAAAGCAACTATATCACAAATGTGTCACTAATGTCCCAACTCTTGGGAAGAAACCTAAAATGACACAAAACCCCTAATCCTAAGAGGAATTATACTTATACCTCAAGGAACCGCCAAAGCCCCAATTTAGTGACTTCAAACCCTTAAATCTAGAGCCTCACCAATATGGGAACCAAGAAGATCTTGGTTCTACTTTATCTTCTAGAGTTGTTAGTGTTGAAATTGAGTTCATGTGGACTGTGGGTGATTTTTATTTAAACGATTGTTATCACAATGCCATGTGTAGCTCTATATCACAGTTTAGTAGGAGGTTTGGAAATGATGTGGATTCATCACTTGGTGATCGATGATATTATGCAATGGTTTTTGGTTCCATGGAGGAGCTCTGGATCTTGTTTCTTGTATGTGGTAAGAGTTATTTAACATATAAATTTCTATTGACAAGAGATGGTTACCTTCATGTGGTTTAGAGATGTTGACATCTTGGTACCATGGAGGACCCTTGAAGTCTTTGGTTGAGGTGTCAGCTATGATTTCTCAATTTGACAAATGATGCTTATTTAGAGGGTGGATGTTATTGTGCCATAGTGTACTATCATTTCTAGTTAGAGAGTAGACATGATGCAAGTGCTCTTAGGAGAAAATATGTTCATTAGAGACACGATATTTTGAGGAGATGTAGATCACAATGTCATGGAGAGTTACCAATTTTGAAGCTAGATATTTGGTGGTGATTTATGATAATATGATTGATGAGTGGTGTGATCATTTTGAACTTGTGGTTATTGTAGTGTTGTATTGGAATTGGATTGACATGAGATTGTTGGTTGTACATCATCTAATTTCATTTCACAAGTACATAAGGAAGTGAAACAAAAACTAGAACACACCACTCTCAAATACAAGGCAAATGCAAATAAAAGAAGAAGGGAAGTTCATTTTCAAATAGGGGATAAGGTATCGGCTTATCTCAGACCAAAAATACTTCCTAAGGGTAGACATACCAAGCTTCATATGAAGAAAATTGGACCATGTACAGTTCTGCACAAAATGGGTGACAATGCATATGAGATCTCTCTCCCTCCCACACTTTTTATTTCCCCTATTTTTTAATGTTGTAGATTTGAATCTTGTTAAATATGATGTAGGTTCTTCTATGATTCAGACAGATGTTGATGACTCTCTAGATGATATCTATGTTACCCATCTTCCTCCAAGCACATCGGTTCAACTCAACAAGATCCTTGCAACCAAAGAATGGAAGAAGACTAGAAATCATACTTATATGCAATATTTGGTTAAGTGGAAGGGGCCTCTAGATATAGATGTCACATGGCTTATAGAGGACCATATCAAAGCCCATGGATCCACCTTAGACCTCCTCAACTCAAGTGGTAACTTGAGCTCTATTTCTCATGGGGAGTATGGTGCAGGAACACCCTACCACATGAACACTTTTGAAGGTTGCCAACACTTGAGACATTCAATGCACCCTTGACCCTATGGGATCCAAGGAATCTTTCAATTTAGGTGTTAGAGTATGTTAATCTTCTAGATCCAAATGTAAGACCTAGATACAAGTTTTGGCCATCGATAAGCCACTTGGTACACTTTGGTCATAGGTTCAATAAATGGTTGTTTCTAGGATAGTTAATATTTTTAGGATTTATTTTTCTAATAAGGTAGGTCTTTTACTGGAGGCCTAAGTTGTTTTCTAAGTCATATTGCACTTTAATTGCAAAATTGCAAAAGTTGCTTAATTGCAACTTTGCTCTTTGTTAGAAACTTTTCAAAAAGTTGTTGTAATCCTTTCCCCAATGGATAATTAGTTCAAAACTATTTTAAACCCATTGGGGATGGCCTTCTTATCCCTCATAGGTGGGTAGAAGGAGAGACAATGTAATTCTTTGCTCAATCAATAAAGAAAAAACTATTTTCCTACACTTTCAGTGACACCAGTGAATTGTACAAATAGGTATGGTCACAAGATTGAATGAGACCAACTTAGAAACATTCCCTTACCTACTAGATTTTAGATGCAACTGGTTTGGTGAGGAGATATTTTCTCTAACTCAAGTTATCAGGATTTTTCTCTCTGCAACTCTAGTTGGTTCCTATTTTTAAGGGTTTTGTCTTATTTTCCAATTTGGAAGCATTTCCACCATGGCATTCACATGATCTCTGGTGGGAAGCTTCTTTGTAATATGTCTTCCATGATTCTACAATTAGTTTTCATGTCTATGTAGGGAGATGGATGTTTGAACAAGCCCTAGGTGTATATCCCTATGTATGCACCAAATCTATAAATTCCTAAACAAGCATAAATCTCGGACAGCAAAGCACCAAGGCCTATAACTCTAGATTTAGATTTTTTTGGACATCCTCTAAACATCCCAATTGGTTTCATAGAGGTAGTCCCTTGTTTGCTAGTACTTCCTTCTTTAATGGAGGCCTAATTAGCCCTTTAGACCAGTCTAAAGATCTTCGATTCAGCCCCTGTAATGAATCATCAAATCCTTGGTGCTCCTGATCTAAGTGTAACTTTTTAAATGGTACTTGAATCTATCATTCAAATCCCATGTCCTTTGGAAGTTTCCAAAGTTATCTTGACTGTACTGCCTGGATAGGGCTACAAGCCTAGACTGAATTGTCTAGTGCATACACTAGAAAAACCCCAATCAGTGTGTTTGGATGGATGTGTAGGGGTTATTTGATCTTCCCAAGGATGTCTAAGACCCTTAGTTACCTCTGTGTGGACTAGTAATCTTTGTGTTCATAATTACACTAAATTTGGTATATTGAACCCTTAAGGATCCACTACAAAATGTACTCTTATAGGCCATTCACCATTCCTAGGTCCATGAGGGGTATTGGGAATATGTTTCATGTCATTTATAAAGGGTGCAAGTGTTAGGGTTGATTATCCCTTATCAAATCCCTATACTATATGTACCATTAGATGTTTGTGTGCATGGATAAGCAAAGGATGGAAGATAGAGACAATATAACTGTGAGAGCAAACTACTTTTAAGCACTTCATATCCTTTATTACACTTTAATGTCAACTCTTTGTGTACCTACTATTTCAACCATTCTATAATCACTTCATTCTAGAATGTAACTTAATCCCCGTTCATAAATGAAGATATCATGATACCATAATAAACAATCACAGAAAATGGCCATTGGATTTCTTCTTTTTTCAATTTCCCAACAGACAAAATAAAAGTATCCATAGTAATTTTAGGCACACAAGGTCATAGACAACAAATCAATTGTGAATAATTAGACTCACATTAATGTTTAACACAAATATAGGTAAGTTGAATTGAAATTCTCTCATTCATGGGAATACTAGGCACACAAGGTTATATTGGTTCTAAATGGTGCTTGATAATGATACAATTGAGATGATTTTCCATGATTGAATATCCCAAAATAAAGATGAGATTGTTTCTTGGAGATGGCATCTTTCGAAAAAAATGTAGCATACACTGTGTGCAAAACTCAACCAACCCATAAGCCCTTATCATTAAGTTAATCTTCTTCACATCAACATTCACTACACAATATGATTTATATGCATACAAAGAGTGACTTACAGAATAAATTCTCTTTTAGATCATCCTGAATTTCTTCCAAATGTCATGGTCAACCTGAATCTCTTCTAGTTACTATCTGGAATGACAAGTACTTGAAAATACATCAGTAACTTCATTCTCAAAGAGAATTTTTTTGAAAGAACCTTTTGTAATTCCAATAATATTCAAGGTTTCCACAATAATTATAATGTCAAAAACAAAAAAAATTGACTTTGACTATTGGAGCCATGCATATAAAGAATATGTTTCTAAATTTCAAACATGGGAGAAAATTGATAGCTGGAAGATAGTCAATTTCTCAAGTTTTGACAACCTGAAATGGAGAGCATATGCACTAGAATATCTTAAGTTGTAGCAGACTTGATATGAAGAAATTTGAAGGAGTCATGTACATCTTCATTTCAGCCTTAGATAGGAGGATGTTTAATTCTTCATTGTGGAGTAGGCTTTAATGGAGACAAAGTGCTGATTCGGGGTGCATGGTGGTTGGACCAGTCAAGGTCTATGAGTTCATTCCAAATTAGGGATACTTTTTATCACATAGAATGTCATAATATGCTTAATTTATGGTGTTTGGTCCACTGGAAGGGTGTAGAAGTGATTGGAGGAGTCTAGTTGGTAAAGCCCTAGGTTAGATTACCTAAAAAGGAGGGTTTGATGAATGGGAGCATAGATGAGCATTTTTAATCAAACAAAGTTGAAAATCAATTGTTTTGAACCATGTTATAAGATTGTTTTAGGGCCTTGAATCCTGGCAGTGAGTGGGTGTATGAGTTGCTTTCTAAATGGAGGGCTAATTAGGCCTAGAATGAGGGTTGTAGGGTGATGGAAAGGTTGAAGGGAATGTATTACTTAGCTTGGCCATTAAAATAGAGATCTATTTCATTTATTTAAATAAAAGACCAAAAGGAATAGATTATACTTACTAGCTGGGACTCAACCATATGGGACTGAAAGGATGATTGTAGTAAAATTGGTAAACATCTTGATCTAAACTTAATATAGACTAACCTGACACATTTATACTTATTATCGCCATCCAATATTTTAGGAGCTGTGAATCATGAAAGTGCACCTTGAAGAGATTCAATATTGCCTTCTATCTCCATATTCAGATCCATCATGTGATCATACCGCTCAGATATGTATTGGTATTTCAAACACTTTATCAACAGTACCAAAAGAAAAGTAATATATCACAATTGACATGTAATTTCCTTAAATTGCACCAATGAAATAATCTATATTAGGCCAAGAGGGGTTGACGCATTTAGGAACAGAATACTTACACAAAATGAAGCTGAAATATGCCAGGCAAGTTGACTATTGGCCCTTCCAGTTTGTTATTTAATACTTGCCTGACAATGACACATTCAAAATGTGTTAGGAATAAGGTGTCTCAACCTTGGATAATTCCTATTCTTATTATTTATTTTGTAAAATGTATTTCTTGCAAATAATGTAATTAAGTGTGAGTGTACATGTGTAGTTGGCATGTTGATGTATCACTCCACTTGATGTGTCGGCATCTTGAATTGTGTGCAAGGATATCATGGCTGAAATAGTTATGATGGATTCCTATGACATGTAAGAGCTATTTCTAAAAGATTCAATGATGTGTGAAGACATGCAATGACATGTGGCAACTGATAAAGTTGAGTACTATACACTCTTCCATAATCATAGGGTTTGGGGCATCGCCCGAAAAAAAATTTAGGGTTCCTATTTTCTCAGATAATGGTAAAACCCTAATATGACTATCTTTGGAAGTTTCCCTAAAAAGGAAAGTGCATGATATAAGCATTTTTTAGGGTTGTAGACAAATATAGAAAAAAGAGTGTATTGTTGGTATGGTCGGGTGCTACTGGATTTGTGTGTCAATTGTTTCTTGAAAGAACTTGCACTGCAAGTGTGTTGTAACCATTGTGTTGAAGATAATACATTGTGCAGGTTTTGGAGTGCTGGGGTTTTTTACTAAAAGGTTTTCCCCAGGGTAAATCATTGTGTCATTCTCTGTTTTCTGTATGCATGGTATATGGCTGCAATATTTTTGTTAAAGTAGTTAACGAATCTGAAATTGTAAGTATTTAAAAGAATTTGCACAATACTTTCCTTTAGAGATTAGTGTAGGAAGCTATTTCCACACCTGAGTTTCCTTACAAGTGGTATCAGAGCCTGATCACCTTTTGATCCTAGTTGTTGGGTAGGGTTTAATGAGATAATCTCAAGTTGAGTGGGAGTTTTTTGTGCAGAGCATTCTGAATCTTATTTGTAGATTGAGATGGCAAGTTCCTCATACAGTAGAATGGAGGTGGAGAAATTTAATGGCACTAATTTTGAGCTGTGGAAACTCAAGATGGAAGACATGCTTGAAGACCGTGATCTATGGGAGGCTACTTCACTTGACGTGAGACCTGTAGCAATATCTCAAGTGGAATGGGAGATCAAGGAGCAGAAGGCTAAGGGTCTCATCAGACTCTGTCTAGTAGATGTCGTTCTTTTGAATGTTCTTGATGAGACTACTGCAAATTCTTTGTGGAAATGGCTTGGGTCTGTGTATCAGGCCAAATCTATGGTGAATAATTTGTTCCTGAGAAAGAATTTGTATTCTTTATGAATGGAGGAAGGTGGAACCGTAACTGATCATCTCAATGCATTCAATTTATTGATTGCATAGTTGGCATCATCTAGTGCCAAGATCGAGGAGGATCGATGTATGACCCTGCTTTGTTCCTTACCAGATTTGTGGGACCATCTTGTGATGTCTCTCAGAAGTACTATAGTCACATTCTGTATGGATGATGTGGTTTCTTCGCTGCTATCTAAGGAGATGTGAAGAAAGACTTCAGATTCATCTAAGGAAGCCCTTGCTGTTCATGGGAGATCCAATGAAAAAGGAAAGCAGAATGACAATAAGTCAAAGCAGGGCAGATCTAAATCACGTGGGAGTTTTAAGACTCCTTGAAAGTCCAAGGCAAAATGTTGGAACTGTGATAAATCTGGGAATTTCTAGAGGGACTAAAAAGAACCAAAGAAGAAGAAGAAAGGCTCAGATTCAGCTTCTGAAAAATCTCAAGAAGATGGAGATACTTTTATTGCAGCTTTGGAAACCCATGCATTTGATGATGTGTGGTTGGTAGGCTCAGGTGCTTCTTTTCACATGACCTCTCATCAAAATTGGTTATCAAAATATGAAGAGTTTGATGGTGGAAAGGTGTACTTGGGTGATGATTCTCACCTAAAGATAGTTGGATGCGGAAGGGTCACTATTAGATTTGTTGATGGACGAGTAAAGGGAATCAATGGAGTTATGCACATTCTAGGTTTGGCACGAAACCTATTATCTGTAAGTATGTTGAATGATGTAGGTGTGCAAGTTGTCTTTTCAAAAGATGGATGCAAGATGATGAGAGGTTCTATGGTGCTCGCTAAAGGTACTAGGAGAGGTACTTTGTTTCATCTTGATGCATGCATTGCTCAGTGCAATAGTTCTTTTGTTTCAAACAAGAGAGCGGCCATCACTTCATCCCCACCATCTAAATGAGCAGTAAAGAAGACTATGGCAATGGGTTCCAATGGCAGTGCAGTAAGTGTACCTAAGGGTGAAAACACTTTGGAAGGAAAGCTTCCTGCAGAAAAAGACAATGTTGTGGCATATGAGATTTGGTCACATTGGTGAGAAGGGTCTTAAGACCTTGAAAACTAAAAATCTCATCGAGGGGCTAAATGATTGTAATCTCAAATTTGATTTCTGTGAACACTGTGTTTATGGTAAGAAAAATCGTGTTCAGTTCTACTCCACTTCTCACAAGTCTTGTGGACTTTTGGATCTTATTCATTCTGATGTATTTGGTCCTATAAAATTTTCTTCTATCTCCAGTATTGTATATTTTGTATCTTTTATACATGATTACAGTAGAAGGACTTGGATATATTTCTTGAAAAGTAAGACACAGGTTTTCAGTCGATTCAAGAAATTTAGGGCTCTCATGGAGAATCAAACTGGTAAAAGAATCAAGTGTGTGAGAACTGATAATGGTGGTGAGTTTTGTTCCATAGATTTTGACTAGTTCTATAAAGAACAAGGAATCGAGAGACATAAGACAACTCCTTACACCCCGTAGAAAAATGGAGTTGTAGAGAAAATGAATAGGACACTGATGGAGAAGGCTAGAAGTATGCTTAGTGGAGCTGGTTTAGAACAAAGGTTTTGGACCGAAGTTGTGGCCACTGCTTGCTATCTGGTTAACAAATCTCCTACATCAGCTCTTGTTGGTAAGACACCCATGGAGGTGTGGTCTGGTAAGAAGCCTTCAATTAGACATCTTCATGTTTTTGGTTGTGAAGCT
>MU223366.1:628733-656821 GCA_018584345.1 Thuja plicata | reverse complement strand
CATTAACATGACATAAAATTCAATATTAATATGCAACATTCATAGATAATTACTTAAAACAACGTTCTTTCATTATCCAACAAAGTTAATCAAACAAGTTTTATCAAAGAGCATTTTTAAGAAATCAGTTCTTTTTTGGAGTTTTCTTAGCACTCTTAAGCTAGAAAATTCTTCCATGAGCATCAATATATTCCTCCTCTTGTGGCTGCGATCTCAAATTATGACGCTTCCTCATGTTTTGAGGAGCATGAGGCTGCTGCACTAAAGGGGAGTCTAGTGCAATAACAAGTAAATGGGTTAAATTCGCATACTTTTTTTATTGTTACATGTATTTCATTAACCAGTAGAACATAACATGCATTTTTCTTTACCTGACAATGCCACATCATGTACAATAATATTTTGATCTGCCACCACCTCATCAACATACTCAACATGCTCTAAAATATTCAAAAAAAGGTTACATAGCCAATTGCAATTAAAGATGTTAAATTCTATTAATAATTACATAATTTATTTCCAATATAAAATTAATATCTCCACCATTATGATGCACATCATGGCCTTCGTCACGCCCAGGTTCTGTGATAGGATTTGAAGGCTGCAGTGAAATGTCATGCGCATTGTTATCATGAAATAGTCAATTTATGTTTGAAATTAACTATTAATTTTGATTTACTTTTCATTTGACCAATTTACCTGTGTCTCATCTGGTGCATCAGATTCTTTGTTATGGCTTTCAAATTCTTGGCATAGGCATGCAGCCATGACTTTATAGGCTTCCTTCAAGGCTATTCTTTTGTCTTCATTCGTGGGCTCTAAATTGAATTCCCTGCCCTATATTTTTTGTTTAATATCATCAGTTTGCATGTATGATTTGATTAAAAAAAAAAATTTGCAACCTTATATATAAAAATTTGATTTGAAATTCTGATGTTTCTACTTACAAGTCGAGAGTGAAGTTTCATATAGCCACCAGAGCCAAGTTTGTGTTGGCCAACCTTTTGTAATCTCGCTTCTATAGCTTTTGATGTGTCTTGTTGTCTATGAAAAGTTTGAAACATGTTAGATTATATTTTTACAAAGATCACTAATTAGTGCATGATTACATTCTCATCATACCTTCTTTTGTCATCTTATGGTTGAATTCCTCTATCCTTTAGCCTTTTCTATTTTGCATCTTCCATTATTTCATTCCACTCCATCAGTGGAATCATAGGAAGATGCTCGTGTTTTATGTTATCCTTTAGAGACCTTCTATATTGGTCCCTCATAGTCTTTATATGTTTGGATGCTTTTTTAAGAATCGGGGCACTCTCAAAAGTTTTCTTTCCAAAGAGGTCCTCTAAAGATCTAATGAGCTGAATTTTTAATTCAGCATCCTGTTCATTCCACCTTTTTTGAAAAAACAAAATTGTTAGCTATCATAACTTTAATATAGTACAATAAATGGAAGATAAGAAAAATATTGTACCAATATTATGAAGCTACGTACATTTTATGTATGGTGGGCCCAAATAGCTTCAATGTCATTTCAAAAAGAGTATCATAAAAAACATCATTTCCTACAAAAACATCATGGAGTTATCAGTCCAAAATGAGTTATGTATAAGTAAAATACAATTACACTGTAAATAATAAAAATTATAAAGCACCTGGAAGCTTTGGTACTTTTAACGGAATCATATTTTTGTTGTTCAACAATAATGACCCCGCAAATGAACCAGTACTAGTAACACAGGCTGATCCAGGAAATGGTTGAGCTTCAGTAGTGTTGGTCTCTATTCTTGTACGAGATGTACTAGGTCGTGTATCTATTAGTGCACAAAATAGGTCTATGTGTGTAAAATTCACACAAGAAAAATAGTCAATGCATGATTAGCACATAACAAAATATAGAAAAATAAGGTTTTACAAGTTGTATCTGGTAAGAGGAAGATTTCTGCAAGCTCCTTGTTGCAGACAACACAGTCGGCATTATCAAATTGTTGATCGAAGGAGACGTCTACACTTCATCATGAGCTGAAGAATACATTGTTAGAAAATACATTTGCAATGGATAAAGATTAAATGGGGTACTAGAAGCATCCTAAACATAAGTTGAGTCAATAATGCATACAAAGGTTAAATGAATGTTTAAAGGTTTAAGGATTATTTACATAAAGGTTGTGCACTACAACCCTCACCATATTGACCAGGTCTCACAAATCTAAAAAAATTCTGTAAGAAGAACACATTATATTTTAGATCATGATCCTTAAGATAGTATAAAATATAAACATCTATTGAAATTTAATTATTACTTAAGATTAATTACTACTTACTTTGATACAATTGACTCTATGTATCAATTCATCTTTGAGGGCCTCTGTCTCCTCAGTTTTATTTGGTTCCATGACAGGTTAATAATTTATTTACTATATCTATTTAAAATCTGAGTAGTCATGAACAAAAGATCAGTGCTACGTGCAATGTCATCTAAAAATTTTACCTCAATTTCATATCACAATTGATCTGTTTTCATTTGTGCTTTTACCTATCAATAAGTATCAAGTTGTGACATCAGTATCAGTAAAATTCTATCATAATAACTCCAAATCCATAAAGAAAAGAACATAATAATATGACATTTATTTCTATATAATTTGTAGAATTACACTAATTAAGGTTTACCTTTGATGAAGGTGGTGTGTGAGGAAGATCATCGCCTATGTCTTGCGGTGGATTCATGTCGTCTGGTGACAAAGAGTAGCAATCAACAGTGAAATGAAAGTAATAAACTTACCAAAAAAATTTATTAATAAAAAATTAGGTTGTATATTGGAGTCAATATTAATTGGAGGCAATTGGTATAGAATATAGTAGATTGTAAGCTACAAATTACATAGAAGACAAAATTTACATGATGCAAAATATACTCCATGACATTAGAGTTCAACACATATTAACTTAATTATAAAAATATACAAGTCAAACAAATTTCTATGAATAAAGCAATACCTCATACGTGACATTGATCATACCTTGACATACATTGCATTGATCATGTTATTGATCATCCTCTTCATCCATCTCATCATCATGACTATCATCATCAACATCATCACCATCATCATGACTATTGCCATCATCATGACCAACACCAACACCAACACCATCTTCATCACCATCATCACCATTATCACGACCATCATCATTATGACCATCATCATCATCATGACATGTAACTGATTAAATGTTTGATAATGTTAAGTTGAAGATAGTGTAAAACATTAAATCAGTTAATGGTTTGTATTGTCATTGATGTCAACTTGATATCATCTGTACAGTCATGTACATAATGCCAAAGACTTCAAAGAATCAATAGAACAAAGGTTATGCTTTCAAAAATACATAAAATTTAAGTATTCACTAAGTGATAGATAACACCAACGGAGTGCACACCATCGGTAAAGGCAAAGAAGAATAGTCATAGTGATACCCGACAAGTAGAAGACAATGTTGCCCGACGAAGCAAAACCACAAGATGCCCGACGAGCTGAAAATAGAGTTGCCCGATGAGTAAAAATACAATGATGCCCAACGGACGGAGATCCCGAAGCTAACTAGAGTCATGCCGATGGAACTGCCATTTGTCACCAACAACTAACTAAAGAATTGACTGATGGAATAGAGAGTTAAAAAAATGACAAAATCTCTAGCTGGAAAGAGCTAAAGATAGACTTAACTGGTTGTTTTCTTTTTTTTATTCGACCATAGTTAAGTAATTGATTTAAAGAAGATTTGTATAGTTGGTAAGAACATAACTACAAGATAAATCAAGATTTATTAAATCAAATTGGCTGGATTGTTTTTCACGCCAAGAATCAAGAAACAGTCACTATCGTGTCTATATAAGAGACAAGCTTAATTCATTTTTGTAACAACACATTCACGGAAAGGGGATTAAGGGGAGTGAATGAAAAGAGGATGCTGAAGAAAAGATAATGAAGAAGAACATCATACAGTCCTTATCAATCAAGTTGAAGGAGAGTTAAATAATTTTGTAGACACTGACGAACAGTGAAGCACAATATCACAAAGCTGAAAGTGTGGAGCACAAAGAATTGAATTGATACATTGATCAGAGAGGTAATGTACTTAAATAGATCTAAAAATATGCAATTCAAAGTTGCATTAGAAACAGGTCATAGTGTTTCAGTTTAACCATTGAAGCATCAAGTCTCTTAATAGAGCGGGACTTAATAGTCTTCTATATATTGATGTACATCCCAAGGAGTGCCAAAAAGGTTGATTCATGAAAGTAGCATTGGATTCGCCCGATACCTATTAACAATCTAAGAAGGAGGCTGGTTCAAGGATGGTAGCAATAGATGCCCGATACTAAGTGACAACCTCTATGTATAAAATCCTCTAACAAGGTCACACTTAATAGTGTGTTTGTAACCTTTAACAGGGTTGGCTCCTAATAGGACTCACTTCAGAAGAGTGAAAATTTGGGGTACCGGTCCCAGTGGTTTTTCCCTTAACAGGGTTTCCACGTTAAAAATTCATGTATTATGTGTGTATGATTCATTTCTCTATTGTTATGTATCTAACATAGTTAACACTGGGTTGATCGATATACTCTGCTTATTTATTGAGTTTTGGTAAATAGTTATAATGCTTATCGGTAATCAAGGAGAATAAGGACAGACAAGAAAAATTGACAAACAATTATTCATTATAAGTATTTCATGGCATGCATCTTGTAGGGACTTAATAATCTGAGGTTTATTTGATTGGTGGTTAATGTTTGAAGGATAAATTTTTGAGGCCACTGATTCACCCACCCCCCCCTCTCAGTTATTACTAAAAATTGATATCAGAGCTTGTGTTCTTAGAAAGGAAGGTTTTGAGACCTAAGTCAATAGCACAAGATGAACAGACGAGATGTGCCCAAGTTGAACAAAGACAACTTTTCTTTATGGAAAAGCAGGATAAGACTCCACTTATCAAGTATTGGTAATAATGTTACTCAATTCCTAAATACTCAATATGTGTTTCCTATAGGAGTATTGACATTAGATCAATTGAGAGAAAAGTATGAACACAACTGCATGGTTATAGAGCTTTCTTCCTCACTCTCTGATGCTAAATTTGAAGATGTCAAGGATTGCAAAACTCCAAAGAAGATGTGGGACAAATTGAAGCTTGTACATGGAGGTGATACAAATGTTCTGAGAGCCAAGGCAGAAAGCCTTAGAGGAAAATTTGATGATCTCAGAATGAAAGAAGGAGAAAACATCACACAGTACAACACAAGAATAAAATAAGTAGTCAATTCTATACGAGGAGTTGGAGCTACACTTGAAGAGGAGACAGTGGTAAGTAAAATCTTAAGAACCTTACTGCCTATATATGCTATTAGAGTTTCTGCCATTCAAGAAATGAGAATAGTAGCAAACAATATAGTTACTTTTGATCGTTTAATTGGTAGACTGATTTCATTTGAGATGAATAACTTTGATAATAGTGTCTTACCAAACTTAGAATCTGCATTTAAGTTTTCTATGAGAATAAGCAAATCAAGTCATAGACACACATCTAGAAGAGATAGTGAAAGTGAAAGTGAAGAAGAAGATCTAGATG
The DNA here is from genome assembly GCA_018584345.1 of Thuja plicata. NCBI lineage: Eukaryota > Viridiplantae > Streptophyta > Pinopsida > Cupressales > Cupressaceae > Thuja > Thuja plicata. The sequence goes on along the minus strand of MU223366.1, from coordinate 651,190 downwards.
AAATAGAAGCACTTATGGCAAGAATAATGTAGAGAGGCAAAGGTAAATACAAAGGCAAGTTACCACTTGTATGTTTTAATTGTAAAGAGATTGGACACTTTGCTGGAAGATGTCCTAATAGAAGAAAAAATGATAGAAGTAATGACAGATCTTTTGAGAAGAAATCTGACAGAGGTGATAATAAAGATTACAGAGGTTACCGACAATCAGAAAGAAGAGATACCCGAGACTACAAGGACAAAGGAAAGAAGGCTATCTACCTAGATGCTTGCAAAGATGAAGATACTGACATCGAACCTGATGAATACATCGAGATGGTATTTGTAGTTGTGAAGGATGATTCAGATGAAGATGAAAGGTATGTAGAAACTACACTCATATGTAAGGTTAGCAAGAATGACATCTAGATTATAGATAGTGGCTGCACTCACCACATGACTGGTGACAAAGAAAATTTTAACACTTTTGAGTATTATAATGGAGGTACAGTAAGAATGGGTAATGATACACCTTGTCCAGTTGAAGGTAAAGGAACAATAATGTTGAATAACCTGATTAAATGTGAAAATGCTTATTGGGTAAAAAGATTGAATTATAATCTATTGAGTGTTTCTCAGTTGAATAATTCAGGACACAGAGTAGCATTTGAGAATAAGAAGGCAAAGATCTTCAATGAATCAGGAAAATTGATTGGTACCAGTGAACAGAGTAAAGGTAACTTATTCTATCTGAATGATACTAACACCACTTGCTTAATGACTACAAATGAAGACATATGGTTTTGGCACAAAAGATTGTGTCATGTGAATTTTGAAAACATGATGAAAATAAGCAGAAGGAGAAATGTAAGAGGCTTACCAACAATGTCAAAGCCAGACAACATCATGTGCAAGAATTGTCAAAAAGGTAAAATGATTAAGTCTAGTTTCAAAAGTAGAACCCATACATCTTATGACATTCTAGAAATAGTCCATACTAATTTATGTGTACCAATAAGGACAAAGAGTTATTATGGAGATAGATATTTTATTCTCTTTGTTGATGATTACTCTAGAATGATGGCAGTCATGTTTCTTAAAGATAAATCTGAAGCATTCAAGATGTTTAAATGGTATAAGGCTATGGTAGAGAAACAAAGTGGTAAGGATTTGAAATGTTTGAGATCAAATAGAGGATGAGAATTTATATCAGATGAATTCACTAATTTCTGTAATGAGCATGGTATAGAAAAATAGGTTTCTGCACCAAGAACACCACAGCAAAATGGGATTGCTGGGAGAAGGAATAGATCAATAGTTGATTGTGCTAGAACACTGATGATAGAGAAAGGCATCACCCAAATATTCTGGAGGGAAGCTATCAGTATTGTTGTCTACACACTTAACAGAGTACAATTAAAGGACACAAAGAAGACACCTTATGAGCTATGGTATGGTAAAACACCCAATGTAAGTTACTTAAAATTCTTTGGTAGTCAATGTTATGTCTTAAAGGATGATAGAAATGGAAAGTTTGACGTCAAGAGTGATGAAGGTATTTTTCTAGGGTATTCCACCAAGAGAAAAGCTTATAAATGTCTCATCAAGGCTTCTAACAAAATTTTTGAAAGTGCAAATGTAAAGATAGATAAATTTGCAGAAAAAAATTAGCTGGAAAGCACAAAAGAACTAGAGGACTATAACAAGTTTGTATACTATGAAGAACTCAAAACTCTACCCGAGCAACAGTGCTTAACACTAGAACAACAGAATGTTGCAACTGACGATCAGACTGCTGTTACCGACGGTCAGGATAATAATCAGAATAATGTGCAAGGTGATGAAGAACAGAATGAAGATCAAAATAATGATCAAGTTGATACACAAAGAGTTGTACCTATACTTGTAAGATATGTAAGAAGGAACCATCCATAGATCTAGATCATAGGAGATAAGAAATTTGGTACAAGAACAAGAAGTAAGTCTTTAAACTCAAATTGTTTAATTTGTGAGTTTGAGCCAAAATTTGTCAATACTGCACTTGATAATAAAAGAATGGATAATTTCTATGAGTGATGAGATTGAACAGATTGAGAAGAAAAAAATATGGTCACTTGTGCCAAGACCAGATGGCAAGAATGTCAATGGTACAAAATGGATATTCAGGAATAAGCTGAACGAGAATGGAGAAGTCACAAGAAACAGAGCAAGACTAGTATACAAGGGGTATGCACAAGAAGAAGGTATAGACTATGGAGAGACCTTTGCACCCGTTTCTAGGCTAGAAGGAGTAATAATACTACTTTCTTATGCTGCATTCAAGGGATTCAAAGTATATCAAATGGATGTCAAGTCAGCATTCTTAAATGGAATACTTGAATAAGACGTATACATTGAGCAACCAGAAGGGTTTGTCGATCCAGACAAGAGAAACATGGTATGTAGACTTCACAAAGCCTTCTATGGATTGAAATAATCTCCAAACAATAATCTTTATTAAGGACTAGTGAAAACAATAATCTTTATTTGAAGGAAGATACTAATGCTAACACTTTGATTGCCAAAATATTTGTTGATGACATCATATTTGGAAGCAATGATATGTTATGCAAATCATTTTCTAATGAGATGAGAAAAGAGTTTGAGATGTCTATGTTTGGAGAGATCAAGTTCTTTCTTGGTCTATAGATCATTCAACAAAGTGAAGGTATTTTCATTACACAGTCCAAATACATTAAAGAGGTCCTAAAAATATTCAAGATGGAAGATTCCAAACCAGTTGGAACATTGATGGCTATTGGATGTAAGTTAACAAAGGAGGACAAGACAACAGAGGTAAATCAGACTTTATATAGATCAATGATTGGAAAACTCATGTATGTTGTACACACTAGACCAGATATTGCACATGCAGTAGAAATTGTTGCTAGATTTTCTGCTAACCCCGGGGAATCACATATGACTGTTGTGAAAAGAATTCTAAGATATCTGAAGAACACTAAGGAATTTGGCTTATGGTATAGAAGAGAAAGAAAATTTGAACTTAAGGTGTTTACCGATGCTGATTGGGCTGGAAATCTTGATGACTGGAAGAGCACAACTGGAGGAGCATTCTTTATGGGTGACAAAATTGTCACATGGATTAGCAAGAAGCAAGGATGCATCTCTCAATCTATCGCAGAAGAAGAATATGTTGTTGCTGCTGCAAATTGCTCAAATATTGCATGGATCAAACAGTTACTGGAAGGTATGAATATGAATATCTTAGAACTAGTAATTATTTATTGTGATAACACCAATACAATAAACATTTCCAAGAATCTAGTCATGCATTCCAAGACTAAACACATTGTCATCAAGTATCATTATTTAAGAGAACAAGTTCAAGAAAAGGAGATGATGCTTGAGTATGTGCAATCAAAAGAACAACTAGCTGATATCTTCACCAAGCCACTGCCCAAGGATACATTTTAGTATTTGAGAAAGAGACTAGGGGTCAAACCCTTATCTACCAGTTAGTAATATGACTGAAGGTTGCATCATCCTACATATTATCAAAATATCATTCATGTTGATGCAAGCAAAAAGATGAATTTCAAAGATACATCTATATACAGATAGGTGTATACCAGAACCAAGGACCAGAACATATTGTTATATTGTTGATGGGTAAGGGAAATTCAAGGAATATATTATGGATAGGAGAAAAATGATTCCTTGACATGAATGTCAGATATTTGTAAAATATTTTTTTAGCATTGCTATCAAAGGGAGAGAGATTATCCATATTATCATATTCTTTAAAAAAAAGGGGGAGAAAGATTATCCATTATCAGATTACTCCAACAGGGAGAGATTATATCCAAAGGGAGAGAAAGTTGTATAAAAGATTACACAAAGGAAGATTTGCTGAAAAGAGAAAAAGACATCACAAAAGAGAGAACAGTCACAGGAGAAAAAGTGACACAAGAAGAAAACTCAACACATCAGAAAGCAAAGAGCTGCAAGAATCAAATCTAAGCTTAAACAGAGCTTTCTGGAGTTCGGACATTTATCGGTTATTAAACAAAAAGATTGGTAGTTTGATGAATCTCAATTTTTGTATTTCATATTATATTAGAAATGGTATAGTGTGATAATATAGTATATTTCCATTAATTTCAAAGGGAGAGATTGATGACATCTAACTGATTGAATTTTTGATAATGTTAAGTTGAAGATAATGCAAAGTATTAAATCAGTTAATGGTTTGTATTTTCATTGATGTCAACTTGATATTATCTATACATTCATGTACGTAATGCTAAAAACTTTAGAGAATCAATAGAACAAAGGTTATGCTTTCGGCAATGCATAAAAGTCAAGTATTCACTAAGTGACAGATAACACTGACGGAGTGCACACCATTGGCAAAGGCAAAGCAGAATAGTCACAGTGATACCCGATGAGAAGAAGACAGTGTTTCCTGACAAAGAAAAACCACAGGATGCCCAACGAGCTGAAAACAGAGTTGCCCGATGAGTAAAAATATAATGATGCCCAACGGACGGAGATCCTAAAACTAATTGGAGTCATGCCAATGGAACTGTCAGTTGTCACTGACAACTAACTGAAGAATTGACTGACGGAACAGAGAGTTCAGAAAATGACAAAATATATAGCTGGAAAGCGCTAAAGATAGACTTAACTGGTTGTTTTCTTTTTTTATTCGACCAGAGTTAAGTAAGTGATTTAAAGAAGATTTGTATAGTTGGAAAGAAGATAACTACGAGATACATCAGGATTTATACTTTAAATCAAATTGGCTAGATTATTTTTCACGCCAAGAATCAAGAATCAAGGTTAGTGAATATCATGTCTATATAAGAGACAAGCTTAATTCATTTTCATAACAACACATTCACGGAAAGGGGATTAAGGGGAGTGAATGAAAAGAGGATGCTAAAGAGAAATTGATGAAGAAGAACTTCATACAGTCCTAATCAATCAAGTTGAAGGAGAGCTAAATAATTTTGCAGACACCGATGAACAGTGAAGCACAGCATCACAAAGCAGAAAGTGTGGAGCACAAAGAATTGAATTGATACATTGATCAGAGAGGTAATGTACTTAAATAGATCTAAAAATCTGCAATTCAAAGTTGCATTAGAAACAAGTCAAAGTGTTTCAGTTTAACCATTGAAGCATCAAGTCTCTTAACAGAGCAGGACTTAATAGTCTTCTATATATTGAGGTACATCCCAAGGAGTGCCAAAAAGGTTGATCCATAAAAGTAGCATTGGATTTTCCCGATATCTATTGACAGTCTAAGAAGGAGGTTGATTCAAGGATGGTAGTAATAGATGTCTGATACTAAGTGACAACCTCTATGTATAAAATCCTCTAACAAGGTCACACTTAACAATGTGTTTGTAAATTTTAACAGGGTTGGCTCCTAACAGGGCTCACTTTAGAAGAGTGAAAGTTTGGGGTACCGGTCCCAGTGGTTTTTCTCTTAATAGAGTTTCCACGTTAAAAAATCATGTGTTATGTGTGTATGATTCATTTCTTTATTATTTTGTATCTGACATAGTTAACACTAGGTTGATCGGTATACTCTGCTAATTTACTGAGTTTTGGTAAATAGTTATACTGCTTATCGGTAATCAAGGAGAATAAGGACAAACAAGAAAAACTGACAGACAGTTATTCATTATAATTATTTCATGGTATGCATCTTGTAGGGACTTAATAATCTGAGGTTTATTTGATTGGTGGTTAATGTTTGAAGGATAAATTTTTGAGGCCACAGATTCACCCCCTCTCTCAGTTATTACTAACACATCATTACCATGATCATCATTTACTTCATCATAAGCATCACCATCTTTATCATCTTCATCACCATCATCATCATGATCATCATTTACTTCATCTTCTGTTTTTTCAGTATCTTCTTTTTCCATCACATTATACTTTATCGACCTTCCTCTTGGATCATGTCTAACAATAAATGACCAACCTGATTTATGTGGAACGCCAAAGTAAAACACTAGCTCACATTGGATTGGAAGAAAATAGGGCTCATCTTCAACTGGCTCAAATGACCTTGTATTAATCATTGTAAATCCACTATCATGTTCAATAACAGTCCTATCATGATCATTTTGATTCAGCCATAGCCTGTACCATTTGATGACAAATAGATCTAATTTGAATGAATTAAAGTCTCACTCAAGTATATCATTCAAAATTTCATAGTATCAATTTTCAGATTTTTGGGGATGTATGTCATTTTTAGATGAAATATTAGTGACCTCGAAGACTGCACTTATCCCAGAATCACAAGTTTTTTTCGTGTCGTCTAACTTTTTTATGTGAAATTTACGGCCATGGTAGTACATAGCTTTGTGGTGTTTGGTCTGAAATTATTTAAACATGTCAAGATTATTTGCATCGATCCGTGAGTTCATATTAAACTTATGGGTCATGGTTAGTAAACTTATACGTACCTTTCTACCTCTTAAACCATATGCTAGATCAAGTACCATTGGTGTAACATTGGGAATTTGGGATCTCCATTACGATGAGCTTCTTTAACCAATGATACAACACCATCCCATGTTAATGAGAGACCATTTTCTTGAGATTGTTGAATCCATATAGTCATCCAATCAAGATTGTTTGCAATATACAAATGCAGTGCATCCCACTCACGACCAACTGTAAAGAAAAAAAATAGACCGCTTAGAAACAACTTATATTGAAGATTTATAAGAATTAATAAAGTACAATAACATCATATAATTACCTCTCACTTTCCTCAATCTACCTTTCCCCATCAAGTACTCCCTTTCAAATTTTTTAATAGAGTTGGGATCCCAAATGCGATCTACATGGATATTTACTACAAACTTGGGAAGATATTCACCATGGTGTACATTAGTGAATATCTTCATAAATTTCTACATGGATATTTGCTGCAAACCATGGGAAGATATTCAGGATGTGCTCTCTATCAAACCAAGCCCTTCATAAATTTCAAGTGCCTCTCAACCATCCACATTGACCTAGTTTGTATAGGTCCACACAATTCAATCTCCTCAACTTGATGTATGAGGTAGTGTTCTTGAGCATTGAAAAATTTGGAGGTAGACACTTTTGTATTTCACACATAAGCTGGGGAATTTTTCTCTTCCAATATTTTATATATTTTTTATCAATTTCTTTATATGATAACCACCTAAAAGAGATTCAACTCACAAGAACATATAAACAAGATTTTAGAAAAAAATATACAATAAATTACATAAAAAGTAAAGCAAGTCATAAATATAATATTTATACAAGTCTGAGAAATAACACTTCTAACCTCATGTACTTTCCAAGATTGTATATAACTTGTCTAACACTGTTGTCAAACTAGTGTGGGAGGGATAGAGGTAGGACATACTACAATAATTAAAAAATGATCTTTTCAATATATTGTAAAATAATACAATAAAAAAGTACATGTAATTTTATAAATATATTGTAAATAGAGAACATGACTTACCTTGATGAAGGTATGTCAATCATATATTTTCAACCCTGGCCCAAAATCACCTTTCTTTGATACAAGACTGCTTATATTTGCAGCAAATCCTGTTGGAAATTTTGTTTTTTTATGGCTTCTTTTAATGCATCACTTTGCTACTCATTTAATAACCAAGAAAGGGCACTCATATTTATGTGGTCTCCATTGCTATTTGATTCAATGAAATTTTTCAGTGCATGATTGGATTCATGAATGTCATTACAAATTTTGATAATTTTTTCTTTGTCACGCCTTCCATCCAATATTTTCTATAGTGTCTCTGTTACATTCTTTCCAATGTGCATAGCATCAAAAAATTACACGATTGGGAGATCCTTGTAGTATAGCAACCTACTAAATTGACTATGATAAATTTTTATTCCTCTAGGAAGTTGGTCATTGATGCCTTGATGACCTTCATGAGCATCAATTATATCATTAGTAAATAAAAGACAATGTCAAAATATAAATTTCAAACAAAAATCATCAGATGAAATGACATTACCTCGGCGATTTAGTCTATCGTATTCCAACTTTCATAGACAAGGTGTCATTATTCGTGGTCTTGATGTTGTCTCTTCTTTCCCATTAAAAAGATGTTTTTTGATAATTTGATACTTATGATTATTGTGGAGAAAGTGCCTAAACTCATCGAACACCTTCTTTCTTAAACTTCTTGAACGACGAAACTTTATCTTCGAACCACAAACTAGACATGCAAATTTACCCTTTGTCTGAAGACCTAAAAGATACCGTACAATTGGATCATGTACAATTATCATGTGCAACTTAAACATATAGCAGTAATTTGTAAGCACTATAACATACCAAAAATATGTGACCATAACAATATATAACATACCGCAAAAATTAGTTAGCCCAGGGGCATCATGTATTATCCATACAAGCATTGCATATAATTGAAATTGTCTTTGTCCTATTGGTCTAGAGATGTCATACATAGTGACCCCAATCCATAACTTTAACAAATTTTCAATAAGGGGCTCAATATACACGTTCATATCTTTAACTTGGTACTTACCTAGTTGAATGAACAAAAATATTACATAATTATTATGACTATTTTGATGCGGTGTTTATAAATTAATTTAGATAGCTATTAAATGAAAAAATATCTGGTACAATCATTGACAACATTATGTGTTCCCTCTTTATGGACATCCAAGGAGGAATGTTATTGTTAATAAAAAAATAGGCCACACTGAGTAAACAGATCTCATATCTCCAAATGGATTGACACCGTCTGCTGCCAATGAAAGCTTGAGATTACGAGTTTCTTCTTTAAAGTGTGGCCATGTTGTTTCTACGTCTTTAAATGCAGAACCATCCACAAGTATTTGTATAATATCATCTTGACTTCTATTGCGTGCATGGTAATCCATAAATTGTGCCAAGCTAGTGTACCTGAATAATCGTTGAAGACGTGGAATAATGGGAATGTACCAAGAACCTTGTGAGGCATCATTTTTGTTATTTGTGTTGGAATTATATTGGAATGATGTACTGAGAGGGGAGGGGTGAATCAATACCTCTAAATTTTTTCTTGGTTAGTCCATTAACCCTTAATCATCAGTTTGTACACTATCTTATCTAACTGTTCATCTTTTGTTATGTATATGTAATCATATCATAAGTTCTTTAATATGTAACCATAAAAGAAACATTCATGAAAATAGATAACACATAACACAAGATATTATATCGTAGAAAACTCCTGTTAGGAAGTAAAAATTGCGGTGGGGATTGTTACCCACAAGACTTCACTATCTGTAGATAAGAAGGGGTCAGTTAAAGCTTATAATTGGTCACTTTTGATGACCTACCCTGTTAGGAGTATTACAGTGGAGACCTGTTAAGATCTACTTTGTTTGAAGCTTTAGCAACACTGTTAAGTGTGCACTCTGTTAAGAGATTTGTAAAGAACGGTTAAGTCCACCTTCTACAAAAGGATTTTAGATGTGATGCACTTGTTAGAATGTAACTACATAAGTCTTTGATCTGATGATGTATGCAATCTCTAATTTCTGATAACAGATCCTATAAAGCTTCATAAGAATAAGTAAGCATCCTTCCATGATTGTATAATACCTTTATCTGCTCATCAGTAGTCTCTGTGTGTTCTTGACAACTGATGTGATCTATTTTTGAACTTTGCATGAATTCTATCTTTTGCTCCTTAGATGCTCTTCATGGCTATCAACAATAATGAATTCATATTTCACAATTGATTTGAACATCTATTTATACTAGATTTTGGCTCAATTCTTGATTCATGCTTCACAAGTTAACTCTAGATCCAAGGTTTACAACTTGACCTTGATCTTTAGTTAGATATGTTTTTGATCTGTTAGGATGATTTAAAACATTTACATAAAGCTTTCTTGAGCCTCAAGTTATGATTTAAAATAAAATAAAACTCTATAAATAGAATTACATTGCTTTATCTGACGTGTAAAACTCAAATCCACTATTTGCGGGTTCTCTAACTGACTGTTGGTTCTGACGGTCGATTTTCTTTGTCGTCGGTGTTCCTTTCTTGAACTGGTCGTCAGGTATGCATTTTCTGTTCCCATCAGTTTTGTTCTCAAAACTGTGTCGTTGGTGATGTTCTCAATGTTATGTTATTAAATCATTGGTGATGTCCTGTTCATTTCATCAATGCAACACTTGTCAGTGTTCATCGGTCAATTTCATACTTAGCATTTTCTCATGACCTTTGTGTTCTGTCGGGTATGCTTGCTGTTCGTCGGTAATTCTTGTACCGATGATCTCTGTCAATGTTTTTCACTAAGTGTACTAATGGAAAAATTAATGTCATTAATCTCCCCCTTTGACATTAGTATCAAAAACATGATATGTGCAACATACTGAGTGTATTAGTATGTACACCTGTGTATACTCCTTCCTTAGTCATTTGAATAACTCCCCCTATGTATATGCTGATAAGTGTAAGTATATATACATATCCTTATGTACTTTTCTTTTTGATATATTGTACATAACTCTATCTATATATGTTCCTTCTGTACATACAATATACATTTCCTTTCCTCCTTTTTGATTCTAAAGGCAAAGGTACTTACAGCTTGCTAAAAATATTGGAATGTGAGGACTTGATCTCCTCTATCATCTTTTCCCATTTTTCCTTTAGCATTTCTAAAGCTATGTACTCCAGTGAGATCCGTACATGTATATCATAGATGTTGTCTACTACAGACATCTCAGGGGTTGCAATAAGATTTCTTGCATCAGAAATATGCTGATGTAGTATAGTCAGATTAGGCAGAATGTGTGCCTGTAGTTCAGTAATCTCACCTCTTAGTTGTGTTTCAACATCCCATATTTCTTGCCTTAGCCTGTTAGCCTCCATGACCTTGTCATGATGCGCCTTTATACTGTCTGCATGTGAGGTTAGGATTTGTGCACTTGTTATGACATTGGAATCTATCTCTGCTAGCTTGTCACTATTTTATTTTGTATACTTTTCAAGTGTGCACATCTTTTGAACTAAGGTGATTGCTTCAGCAATCATTGGCTCTAATTGATCAGTTAGTTTAGAGAGATTTACCTTGTTCAGTGCCACTTCTTGGCTGATTTTATCAATTAATTTGTATTGATATTTCTTTTCTTCTTGTTCTTCTATAGCTTGTTCTGCATCTATATTTTGCTCTGTGATTGCGTCGATAAGAACAACAATTTGTTCCTTAACTGTAGTGTTTGCTTCAAGTTTTAGCTCATGAACAAGTTGTTGGAGAATATCTCTTGCCTTGTCAAGTTCCATTGTTTCTCTGTGTTCTTGTATCATTTTCTTTTGTATGGATTTTCTTTGACATAGCAATCCAAACTCTTGAAGTTTATCACTATCTAAAGTGGTAATGTCCCAGTTTGAAACTTCTATAGCTTCATCCAGTGTAACAGCCAAGATTTCTTTCTTTACTATTTTCTTCTTCTTCTTCTTCTTTGGCTGTGTGGTAGTTTAATTTACTATCATCTGTAAATCATGAGATTGGGTTGATTTTGTAGGTGAGGGTTCAGAAGATGAGGTGTTCTTTTGTATTTGTTCTAAGTCCATCTGCAGGTTTGTTGAAGACGTCTCCTCATTTACCTTGGGTGTAACAATAGATGTATTTTCTTTAAGTTTTATGCCTTCATCCTATTTGAAACCTTCATTTTTATTCTTTTCTTCACCCTTTCTTAGTGTATCCTCTATTTTATTATCAGGTTCTTTGTCTTGTTCTTTTGACACTTCTTGCTGATTGTCGGTTGCATCTTTCATTTCTGTATATGTTACCTTTTGAGGGTTGGATACAACTATGTTTTCATTCGTATCCATATCCTTGGGTATATTATCATCTTTCTCAGATGATTTCTCCTGACTTGACTGAATATTAATAGCATCTATTAAAATAGTCATATTTGTAGGTGTATTGACTGTTGCAGTGTCAATAGTTGTACCCTGTCTGTCATTATTTCCCTTTGCAGCATTTATGTCTTCATCTTTTTGAATTTCTTCTATAGGGTCTTGTCCTATGGTGTCATTGACAATGTTTTCCAGCCAAGATTTATCATTTATATCATCAGTTAAGTTACCTTTTATAGACAATTCTTCCTTGGTAACTTCTTCATCTTGTAAACTAATGTGTATTTGACTTGCTGCTATTTGATCATCTTCACTATCTTTTGGCCATTCTTCATCTATAATGTCAATTTGTTTCTGGCCTATTATTTTTAGTTCTTCATTGTCTAACTCAGTTGTTGAGTTATCTTTATTATTGACAGTTTCCTTCTCATAACTGCTCTTCTCATCAAGATTGAGTATCTTACTCCATGTATCATGGGTTTTTTGTTCTAGCTCTATAAGCTTCTCTTCAAGAATTTATAAGCTCTCATCTTGGGTGAGAAACTTTTCTCATGTTTCTCCATGATTTCATTGATTTCTTCTATTTTTGATTCAGGAGGCATAAGAGAAACCAATACTTGTTCTCTTATCCTTTTCTCCTCATGAAGAGCAAAAGTGAATCTAGAAGATATTCTATTTAATAGTTCCTATGGTACATCACATGTAGTCAATTGCAGTGGGATATAATAGTTTCTGCACATCATAGAAATAAGTGCATCTTCAATCTTATTATGTTGTATAGAATCCCATCTTAACCATTTCCTGATCTTAGGATGTCCAAGAGATGCAACCTCAGAAATATACTTACATATTTCATCAATGTCTTTAGTGGGTGATGCATCCTTTGTTGTTTCCTATGCTTGTTTTGCAGCATTGGGTTCATCCATAGCTGAGTCTTCTAAATCCTCATTCGTCTGAAAAAATTTCCTCCTTTTGGCAGGTGCCCTAGCTAGTTGTTTTTCCATTGTTATGCCAGGTTTCCTTTTATACACCTTTCCTTTTATCATTTGAGAAGGAATTGCATCCTGTGTTGTTTGACTACTTGTTCTTGACTTCTTAGGTAGAGGAGGAAGTGGTGAATCAGACTCTTCTTCCTCTAATTCATTTTTCTCTACTGTATCACTGATGGGAATCTAGTCCTCGATGTTTTCCTCCTTACCCTCTTGTTCCTCTTCACCTTCTCTTTCTTCTTTTTTGTCTGAAGATATATTCAAGTTCTTTTTCAAATTCTTCACCATTATTTTTTACTGTTTTACAGCCTTCTTAACAACAAGATTTGTTTTAATATTTTTTTTGGTCTCTTCATAGGTACCAAATCTTAGTAGCTCGTTGTCTATTGGTTCATTTAATAGTGCCTCAATGCACTCATTGGCTAATCTTGTTTTAATTTCATAGTATAATTTTGAAATCCCTGATTTTCTTGGTACTACTGCTTAGATGTATGTGAAATCAGTATCTACCATGAAACATATGTCTTCTCAGTGTTCCTCTATCATACTTTCAAGAATTCTAGTTCTTGTTTGCAGCATTTCCTTTATGGTTTTGAAATACTCATGCATAACATTATCAAAATTTGTTCGTAGTGATTCTATGAATTCACCTATCTGAATGGTTATGGGTCTACTTGTGTCCCATATAATTTTTCCTATGGAAGGAAAGTATTCTTCAAAATAAAATAATATGCACATTATGAGGGAACCAAACTTACAAAGTGTTTGTCCTTGAAGACCTTATTGTGCACATGTTCTCCTCTAATTGATGTAACAGGATCTCTGCAAGATGCATCTTCTTCCCATGTTTGATAATCTTGTATGCTATTCTCATAGTAGTACTAGATATGATATTCATTCAACTTGCTTGGAAGATCTTATATCCAATAGCACATGCTCCAAACTTCAACTCTACATCGGTAATGGTGTTGACCTTTAGTGCTCTTTTATTTGACTTAGCACCAGTCAGTTTTTCAACTTCTGCCAAAGATGGGTGCTTGTGAGCCTATGGTTTATTGATTGTAGGATAACTTGTGACAGCATGAATAACATCCTTTTTTATTACCTTTGGATTATTTAGCCATAGAGTCTTGTTATGAACTCTTCTAAGAACAATCTTTATCCATTATGTTTTGAAGACCTTGGGAAAATGCAGTGCATTTGTGAGTCCCTTAACTTCCAAGTGTTTGTGCTCATCTTTGAGTTTTCCAGCATCATCACATAATGCCCTATAGGCATTATCTAGGTCTAGATCTCCTATTTCCAAGATCTTACAGTGAATATAGGACCTTAATAATCATCCACCATTAATGAAATTTCATTAGTAATCAGCCACCATTGATGCAAAAACAATAATTTCAACATTAATAATCAGCCACCATTGATGAAATTTCATTAGTAATCAGCCACCCTTATATTTTTACATGTATATTTTGAAAAAAAATTTAAAATTTTAAAAATAAAAAAAACTTATTTATAATTGGTTGATATAGTTTGTTTTAATAAATACTAATAATATCAACTTATTTAAATATGGTGAAAGTAAGTTTTAATACACAACAGATTGATATTTCTGTATAAACCTTTAAACAATGGGCACAAAATCTGAGCAATAGCAATGGAAAATATATTCATTCATTCTTGAATCTTAACAGTAATACAATGTTTTGGGGCGTACCAATGTCTACTCCAGTTGATAATATGATCTGAAAATTGCTATAGCTAACCCCAAACTCACGTCTTCACATTCCCAATGTTGGGTAGCACTCTTATCTCTGAATAAATATGCAGATCTATAGGTTTTGTATTAATCCCAGGTCTTGTTCACAGCTTCTTCAACCTTGAGCAGAAGCTTAGATACCCTTTCCAAGCATACAAGCAAACATGCAACTGTCAAAACATATGGATTCTGTAGAATATTGATCTTGAATCAACTGTGCATTTTAGATCACATTCCACAATCACTATCTTCTTTTTAATAATAAATCATTAAATATTATCCAAAATATCGATTAATAACATATAAACTAAAGTCCAAAAATAAAATCTTTTATAATCTTAAATAAAAAAAATGTTATCTTGAAACATAAGCTCCCATACTAGACCTTGTGCTCTCATCTAACAGGGTTTTAAGAACATAAACGATTATATATAGAAATGCAATAATACTAGTTCTAAGCAACCAAGTTTTCATCTCATCTACACTTTTATAGATAAAAATTTGTAAATAATTGACCTATTGAATTTGATGTTCTTTAAAGTGAGACTTGTTTCTCTAAATCATACCTAGACCTTTAGAAGGAAAATGACCATTGTTGATGAGCATATCAGAATGATAGTAAATGGAATATAGAACAGTAGATTGTGTCCACAAAGTAACAAGAGGGAAAGTGAGCTTCTTTGCAATAAGAGGAGCCCAAGGAAGAAAAGAATCAGCTATAATGCAAGAGATTGGATGATCCTCTACATTCACACCAAGTATTAGTTGTTCTACTAGTTCAATCATAGAGTTGAGTACAGACTGTAGAAAACTCTCATTGTACAGAGATCTATCAAAATCAGATGGCAACCCATCTGAAACCTCTGTTGAACAAATGTCATGACCATTATTTTAAGAAATATCAGTAACATATTGTTTACAATGACATAAACCCTCAGTGTAGACAAAGGTGATGGTGATTTCTCTAGAAGCTAGCTTGATGCAGAGATCAGCCATGGCAGAGTTGTGGGACTCTAAGGGATATGGAATGACTAGAGCATGCACAAGTCGAGACATCTTGGTGATGTGAATCTAACCCATCTCTATATGTCTACAATTTTCATTTTTTAACAAAGCATCAATATGGCTTTTGGCAAATCTCATACTGTTGCGACAACATTTGCTTGTGTATTTTATTTTTTCAAGAAAACCTTTTTTTAACTTTGAGGTTTTTGCAGGAAACATTCTAATGTAAGGCTGATATTTGATGCTTGATATTTAGGGTTGGTTTTTTGGGAAGCTTCCAAGTGGGTCACTAGGGTGCATGAATCAACTGAGAGAGATTATTCTTAGCCTATTCTTTTGAAGACAAACATGAACACTGGTCATTTTGGAGAGAGTGGTCGTTATAGGTAATATAAGGAGACCACATTTGAATATGCATTTTTTCTCAAAATGATGGGTCCTTAGTTGTTTTAATATTTTCTTGAAATAAGCCTTTGTGTGCTCAAATGATACACATCCACCCACTATTAGAACCTGGCAATTTTCAAAACACTTGGTAGTAGAATTTTCACCTCATTTGTATAGTAGGAATCATAGTTTTATCCCTTTGATCATGACTATGTTGGCTAGTTTGATGAGTGGCTTGTCATCAATTGCAAATATGATCCCACATCCCATAATCTGATACTCCATGGCCAATCTCAGTTTTGTAAATGAATTTGGGAAGCCATGAGTGAACTATTTATTTATAGATCAACATGGCTAAAACCCATTACCCTGAGCTCTCTTCTTGGGACTGCACAATATTGAAATGTCGGTCACATTCAACAAATGGTTGTGACATCTCAAATTGAATGCATATGACATAGAAAGTGATAATTGTACTATTCCAATGGAAAAGTACAACTGTATGCGTTGAAAGTGTTAATAGTATGTGTCATCGAGTGATGAGGAGGAAACATTATTTATGCCACATTAGCCTATCAATCATGGATTACTCTTTGGATAGAGCCTATTTCAACTTTATTATCTCACCTACCTTGAAACCAGCATGCATAATAAATTGTATAAATAAATAATGTTTCATGAAAACCAATCTATTTCTCTTTACATATTTAAAATGATTCCAAATGAAATATATATAATGTTCTTGATCAAAAACTGTCATGTAAGTGTTCTGTAACTTCATATTCATAACTTTCTTTTCAAACTAAACAAGTATCCATAATGAATGTTTTTTGTAAGAACCCAAGTATAAGAAAACTTCAACATGGATTTAACTAGAGTTTAAAAAAAGAACCCGTACTCATGGTATCAATAGAAAACTCGAGTATATAAGAAAATAGGACAAATGGCTCCTTTTCAAACTAGGGTTAGAAAAAAAAAAGTTCATAACCATAAAAGACCCCATATACAGCAGATTGACTCATCTTCAAACTGGGGTTTGACAAAAGAAAATATAATTCCAGAATGAACCCGAGGCAGGAAATAACATAGAACTTGTTTCATACTAATATGGATTACAAGAAGCCCTACCATTTATAACCCTTAAGAGATAATAAATCCTACTTAGGATTTATTAAACTTTATCACAAACATAAACATAGTTAATATGGGTATGGGACTGCAAGTACAAAGACCCATATACAAGAAAACAAAGACACATGTATGCAAGATTATTATATAGATTTAACAAAAGCTTAAATTAAAAACTCTAATATGGTTAAGAAGGATTTCTTAAAAACCATAGAAAAGATAACTATTTCCTTAGACTCGAAAATGAAACCCTTAACAAGATAATCAATAGAGATGGATTACACAAAAAACTCTTGAAATGAAAGATAAGAGAAATCTTGAGAAACAATTCAAGGAAAGAAGACACCTATAACAATCAAATCTTGCACCTCCTCTAGATCTCATATGATCTGCACATAAATCTCCTTCACAGCATTTCATAATTCTTCAAAAATATTATCTCAAATATAAAACACTCACACAAACCAATTATCTCAGCGTCAAAACTTTCTATCCTCCATCAAGATCATTGTCTATTCCCTAACAAGGTTCGGGTCATGCCCTACCTCCATTGAGATATCAAATGTATTAGTGATTATCAAGAGATTGATAGTTTGATAGGCATCACTATGAAATCCAACATTGTGACAGCAATCATCCATTAAAATAATGAGTCTAAATTCATTATCAATCATCATAGTCATCAATTACAATCCTTGCATCATCATCAATTACAATCGTAGCATGAAAATGTAGGTTCCATTACAGTGCTTTCATAGCGTTCATCAAAGTCTCCAAAAAATATAGAAGCATCAGGGAGATTCACATTCATGATCATATTCTCCTTTCTCTATGTCAGATGTGTTCTCTCGTTCTTGAATATATATTTCACGCAATACATCATCAAGTGACAGTTCAGATGTCTCTTCTTTCCAATAGAGAGCATGTCAAACATGTAGCATTGGTTGAGGAGGTGAGTTGGGTCAAATTTGTCCTTGAGATGCTTGAAACCTTGAAAACATCCATAATGGCTGACATTTCCTTGTCCAAGCATGCAACCATTCAAGTTTAGAAAATTGATCTGGGTTGTACGGACTAAAATGTCTCACAAACCATCGATTTATCAGATTAGTTTGAGTGGACAAAATGCTAACTTTAAAAAAATGTGAGTAAAAAATAAAATCATCTGGGAATTCATAATTATCAACTAGAAATGGTCCCACAAAGAAACAGTGAATCATTGTTGCATGATTATTCAACCATTCCTCTTGATTCTGGATAACAGTGGTTCCCTGTATAGCTACCCTCAATTCCTGTGAGAGCATCTTTGAGTAGAGGTGGTCAATTTATTCCATACATGACCAAATAAGTTTTAATTTCTACATCAGTTGGTTGTGGAGGGTGACATAACATGACCCGTTTGTCAGCAAGTATTGTACTTGCATCTCTAAATTGTATGTGTTGTCGACCATAGTTGACCAACTGTTGATAATGTAGCCTATGGATGTACCTTCCATATCCAATTTTGTATCCATCATAAAACACCTTTTCCCTAATCATTTTTTGTCTTCCCCTATTTGTTTTGTTAACACAAAGACATGGCTTATTCAGTAATTATTTGAAATACATTGCATAATCAGTTCAATTTTATAAAATACGTAGCAGAACAAGCACGTTTGGATAAAAAATCCATGTTCCTTCTTGTTGCAGGAACACCTGAGAACCAAAGGAACACCTATAGGATCATATGAAAGATCCATGAAATAAAGTGGTCAAATGAGGCCTATAGGGCCATTTCATAATGTAATTGGGCTATTAAAGCCATTTGGGACTCATTGAGTCATATTGAACTTTTGTGAGCAAAGTTGCTATAATGGGCAAAGGCCTAAAGGACTAATGTAAAGGGCAGAAATGGGGATTTTATATTTTTTTATGTAAGGTCCATAAGTGACCATTTGATGTAATGGGAATGATATCTAAATGTTAAGATGCAAAAAGATATGTAAGTTCAGTCGACAACTTTGCCCTGTTTTCCTCTCCTTTTCCATATAATATTAATCTGTCTGCAGGTGTCCATTCTTTTGTTGCGGAACATTAAGGTTTTCACAGCAACTATGGAGCATGGTACTCATGGTACATGAGTTCTTTCTTGGGGGGGTATGGTGCACGTGCACCAATGCAACTATGGCCATGAATGGTCAAGATTAACTTAAACCAACATCCTCCCAGTTCGTGGTACACTTGGTACTTTGGGATAGGGTATGGAAATCCATCAAAGAATAATCAAAAGTAGATGTTTATCAGATGTTGTACTTGTGACTTCCCTAATAGACATGTATGAAAAATGTGGAAGCAAAATGGAGGCACGCAAACTGTTTGACAAAATGCAAAATCCAAACTCAGTTGCATGGACTATGATGATTGTAGGTTATACTTAGTTTTCCATGAAATTTCTCTTGATCAAGAGTAAATAATCAAAGATATATCTCATTATAGACGTCTACCAATATGTCCAATCCAACTAGAATTAATATAATAGTATGGAATTTTTTTGGGACAAGCATTGCTTACCAAAGGAAGGGAGATATTGTGGCCTTAGCGGCACAAAGATTAAAAGATGGAACTAATAATATTGCAGAGGCTTTAGCAGCTCTCTTGGCTCTTCAGATGGCTAAGAAGTTAAATCTGAAATGAGTTCTTTTGGAAGGTGATTCACAAGTTATATTTAATGATATTAAAAATGGTGAAATCAAATCTTGGCACATCCAAAATATCTTGAAGGAAATATCTACTATTATCCATTCTCTCCCAGACTTCCAAATAAGTCATGTGTTTAGAGAAGGGAATATGCAGGCTGATCTGTTCTCAAAATGGGCCATAACCTTAAAGCATATAAATATAGCATGCTTTGAAATTTTCACTAATGATTTTATCACCCTCTAATTGTATATGCAGGTGGAACTACGAGATATGTATCCATTTTATGACTGCAAGTGTAATGCTAATATAAAGTGATCAATGCAGCCCACGATTTTCTTAAATGATGGATATGCAAGAAAAATTTATATAATGATTAAGTTTGTAGATGAAGGTGACTAAGCCAAAGACAAATGATGGGAGATTACTGGACTACAACGGCAAGTAGACACTTATGATGAAGTGACATAAGTGAGATGGCATCAACAATGCTCAATTTATGAGTAGGAACGTGCTTGGGATGTTACCGAATGAAGTAAAGTTATGTAACTTATGGAAATGATCAATATTACGGCTCCCTCTTAATAAATGATGCAATTGAAACATGCATGAGATGACGTGAGGGTACCTTCACCCTTACACTTGCTATTTTTGATGTTTTAAAAAGCTCTCTTTTGGAAGCCTTCATCACTGTTTATTTAAAAAGAGAAAGAACTCTCTAGTGAAGGTTAAAATCATGGAGGCAACGGTTGTTGTGTAGACCCAAAAATAGCAGAAATATTTTGAGGGGCCAGCAAGAAAGGCTAGGATATTGGGTCTGTTGAATGTGAAAGATGATATGACAGCAGAGGCTGTATTAGAGGTGTTAGGAACCTAGTTTCAATAGCGCCATGCAAAAAGGCGTTCAAATGTGGATATAATTTCACTGGTTATAGCTTGGCCCCTCCAACTTGGAGAAGCAGAAAGGGAGGTTAAGAGGATAATCGAATTCCTTTTTGACAAGGAATTACTGCTAGGATTGGACTCCCTTCTGGAGTGGGCGAATCTGAGAGTGGGTCACGATTACATTGAATGCTTTGAAAATCGAAATGATGGAATAAAATATGGTAGATTCCCCTTCCTTTGGTGGTGGGGAAAAGTGAACGAAGCTGCCTACCAGAGGAATGTGCATGAAAAATGGGGGCAACTCAAAGCCCTGGCAAAAAATTCTCAAGCCCGCAAAGAAGAAAGAATTTGCATAGTGTTTCTGGATGTGTTGAGACTGAGGAGAGGCCATCAAAAAAGGCGAAGGACTGATGGTGTTGAAGAAAACCCACTCTAAAGGGTTTTTTCTCTCTCGTGTTTTTGTTTTCTCTTACAATGTAAAGGAAAATATATTCCTAAATCTGCCCACAATCTCTTTGCTCGTTGTAAACTCCAATTTTTCTCAATAGAGTAGCTCAGCCTAGGTTTTTGTATCCTCTGTTAATAATTTTTGCAGACATATATTAATTGTAGTTATGTGATTAGCTTCATTTTCACATATGCATATAATCTAAGTTTAGATGTTGAGCCTTCATGGCCATCGTCGGGTAAAACATGGCTTTTGTAATCTACATATTATGTGCCTATTTCACTCTCTAGATAAAGAGTGCTCAAAATATAATACTTTCAACATATTAATAAAATACCCTATTATAGACCAAAAAAAAAATATAATAGTATGGAATTTGGAAAGCATTAATAAAGTTTGCTGAAGGTTAGTGTTCCTTTGACATATTGAAGAACAAGTTTTGAAAATTTTTAGTGTTCTCTTGAGACTTGGAGACGAACAAGGAAGGCCATCATATAGAAAAACCAAGCATTGTATGCTAACTCCCTGGAAATCTGAAATTTAGACACCAAATCAATAAGTCATACTTTTCCCATATATGAAATTTTGATTTTTCAAATGAATGAGAAGTTTCAGTCAAGATTATTTTACCATAGTAACACAACTAATATAATACAAGGTCTATTACACCCTTGTCAATTCAGTTTAGTCACCCAAAGGGACACAGTTGTAAAACCTAAAGACAATTCCAAAAACCTTCTTGACGAAGAACATTGCATAGATATGTGTCTGGTGTCATACTTCTAATCCTCATCTTAATATATAAGTTCTTACTTTAACATTAAGAGATATATATGATATTGTACAAACATTGGGAGAACCTAATCAATTATTACATTTACAGAGTGATGCAAAATAAGGGTGATATAAAATTATAAACTTTCCCAATTTCCAAATCTAGATTATGTTGTCGCAAGTTTTACTTCAAATTTGCAACTTCAGGTGATATCGCGGTTACAAAATCTAATTATATCACAAGGAGGATTTAAGGATTACAAATCTCTAGTTAGTCTAGGGATCCACAAATTGAAAATATTTGGTTAAAATAGTCATTTCTTGAGGACAAGCAATCTCGGGAAGAGCAGTTTGTCACGCCTCTCCCATGAAACATTCTCACACCATCCTTAGAAAGAAAATAAAAATGGTAATGCTCAAAAAATTGTCTCATTTGTAAGACTTCACAATTTTATGTGATTTAGATTAAAGGATTAATGTGTAAAATAGAGA
>MU223366.1:591782-604702 GCA_018584345.1 Thuja plicata | reverse complement strand
AAATATTTTTTAGAGAGATATAGTTTAAAAGTATATGTCAATTTTAAATTTAAATGTAAATTTTAATTTTTTAATTTGTATTCTTATTTATTATAATAAGTATCATATTATTAACTATATAATACATATATGAAAATTCAAATAATCTAATTTGTGTGTCGGCTATGTCATTAAAATTTATATATAATATATCTTAAATTCACTTAATTATATATGTTATAATAATTACTAATATAAATAAGAATAATTTTAAAAAAAAAAACAGATGTATATTCTATTATTAAAAATATTAAAATATATATTTTCAAAAGAATTGTAATTAGTAAAAGTTTACTATATATGGGACTCCATAGTGCTACAGCAAATCAATATAAAAAAAAAATTAAAAATTATTATGTATTTCTTAAAAGTTAAATAATAACATTATAAAGTTTTCACAATATATCTTAGGGGGACACTTTAGTTTTTTTTTTTTAAACTTTCCCTATAGGTATTCGATTTCGCTGGATAACTGTTGCAAACAACTTTAACCAATGGTCTTTGTAAATTTCTTTATTAAAGTAGAATTCTGGTTTTTTATTTCCTTTTTCCTATTGGCCCTGCTCATTTTTGCTGGTGGTATTTTTCTTTTCTCTCTTAATAAATTAGGCAGTAAATGAGGATCTTAATAAATTAGGTGAGTAAATGAGGGTCGGTGTTGTGTTGTCCATTTTGTGCGCCAGTTGTTGTGCTGTCCCGAGTTGTGTTGTCCATTTTCTACACCAGTTGTGTTGTCCATTTCCTAAGCCTGCCCGGTTAGAACGACACACGGACTGAACCTCGCGGCTTGTAAAAACATAGAGCTAGGCCCGTTGAGTTTATTGCAGAGCGACTGGAGAATAGATATGAGGAAAAGAAAGAAGGGATTACAGTATGCTTTCGATTTCCTGATCGTTGGGGCAGCGATCTGGGCCTCTTCCTAGGCAGGTCATAGAACCCAAACATGAGCATTTTGATTTAGGAGTACTTGAGATTTTGATGGTTTTAGAGATGTTGAATAGAAATTTCATTGATTTGGCATAGATCTTGTGCTGGATGTGGACTGGAGAGAGGCAGTTTGCAAAGCTGCATATAAAGTTTCTGGATGCTACTCTGAATCAGGACATCGAGTATCCATTTTCAGGAAAAGGCAAGGGCAAGAGCGTGGTGAGGTGTGCAGAAATGTCGCTCAAAGACTGGGATTGAGTCACAATGGATGTTTTGGACCAGACATTGGACATCCGGGCAAGCACACAAAATCTTGTGAAATTCCATGGCTCGTCCTGCAGCCGAGGAGCACCATTATAGCTGTCGCCTCGTGGAACGCCCCCGACACGCACTAGTATGCGACTCAGATTTCATTTTTTGTCACCATTGCCCTCGCTGTCCAAACTCCTTCGAATCGACGCCATGCTTCGATTTATGACTACTGGCTTGTCGCTGATCTCCATCTTTGTTTGGGTTTCTGATTTCTCTGAATCTTAGCCTTCGTAGGACATTTGAGAGAGGAATTCTATCAGATGTCCTTTCAATTGCCCTGCTAAACATGTGAGAAAAATGTGGAAGCACAGAAAAGGCCAGTGAACTATTTTACAAAATGTCTAAAAGGGCTGGTTTCCTAATTTCCATTATTGCAGGCTATTAACTAATTGGACTTGCTAACAAGGCTTGGCAACAGGGGAAGTAGTCTGTTATGGACTGGATAGGGGATTGGAACAAACCGTGGCAAGGAGGAGAAACAATGAAAGAAGGGGACAGGGAAAGTTCTTTGGATTCAAACCTAGGTTCCTCCATTTTGTTTTCTGATCGATGATGAACTTCACAGCCAGCGCACATAAAATTGTCTCTATCTTGCTCAATATGTTGGCAGTCATCATCCAGCCAGTCATCGAAATGATGACGAGAAAATTGTCACCATGTGAGTTGTCGATGGTACCATCAAGTTGCAGGTAGTAAATGCGTACAAAATGGGGACGACAGAAAATGATGAACCGTGTGAAAAGAAAAATGACAACCAAAAAAGTAAATATGAAAATCTAATTGTTTGAACCAATAGCGTAAGGCGTAAAAATCAACGATGGGGATGATTTGAATGGTAGTCATTCCCCTCTCAAAGACTACCAACCGTTGATTGTTAAAAACTGGCTAGGGCTTTCCCAGAGGGAAACGCCTACGGCGTAGCAAGATCATTTAATCAATTACGTAAATAAATAAATATACGCACATACAGATAAATCCTCCGGTGCATTACCAGACATCCTAGACCCTAGAGAACTTAACCAGAAATAGTAAATCTTTAAAAGAAAACCCATTATTTAATCTTTAATAATCCGAGGGAAACTACGGGCAGAAAGCGATTGGGCTACGCTCTATCGATAAAAAGGTGGGAGCATATGAACGCTGTGGAGATTTATTTCCAGGTGCTTCCTGGAGGATGAACTCTCTTGGACAAATGAAAATGGCGATGTCTATGCAATTGATACAATTTTTTGATTGGACAGTTTTTTATTTATTAATTAAAATAAATATCACAAAAAGTCTGTTGTAATGTTTATCTTAATTAAAGAATAACTGTCAAATTTGATGAATTGTCTTTCTTATATCATGTCCCATGCTACTGCATAAATGAGTTTTTTTGTTTAAAATTTAGAATCTTTACCTATTTTTGTGGAGCACCTATCAAATAAAAATAAGCTGTGGGTAAAATGAGAGGCTGAAAATAAGCAACAACTTGCTTATTCAAAATAATGACAGGTTGCTTCATAAAATTATTTCCCTCTATTTTCTACTAAATTTTACTTCCAATTTTTACAAGAAAAATCAATATTAATTTGTTAATTTGTGCATGCAAATAAACAATTAAAAAATAATATTAAAAACATTGAAAAAACAGCTTAAAAATAAGTAACAAAATTAAATTTGCATGAGGCCACCAGCTCCATATTTTACTCTTAAAAATATTGAGAAATGACTACTAGCCTAAATAAACTAACTAGTTGCATGAAGCCTTACAATTTTAATTTAACAGAATAAATTCCACTACTGACATTAATGACATCAAGTAGAAAGACGTCAAAGCAACCACCATAGACTCCAATTTCTTATAATTGTATCTGTATATAGTATCTAGGATACATCTTTGACAGTGTATTAATTATTGAATATTTAGAATATAAATAAAAAAATTATTTTTTATTAATTAATAAATGGAATTATAAGTGCTGCTTAATGCTGCCCAATTTCTCGAAACTTACAAATAAAGAAAAGGAAGGAAGAAATTCAGTGTCTTGTATGTTACCTGCTATCCTTTGTTCGCTTTCTTTAATTTTAAAAATGCCATTTTTGGCCAACTGCCAAGCCAGATGCCAATTTGAGTGTGAGCCCATGGGAGGAATTCTTTTTAAATTGTGTTTACAGAAAACTTTGCCAATCACCCTACTAAAATCTAATTGGAGGGCACCAACCAGCTTCATACTTATAACCATGCAACCAGAAGACATGAAGAGGGGAAGTAAGTTATAAGATGGAAGGGATCTTCTTTTTAGAATATCTGAACTTTGAAACAATGAATTGCTGTGAGAAAAGAAACACGCCTACTATATCACCAAAAATACTAACTGTACATGTTTTAAGGCCTAAACAAGCAGCGCTATGTACAAGCCCATTAGAGTGCTTTCATGTTTCTCTTACATATTTGAGACATCCTGCCCATAAAAAGCAGACCAAAATCACCTACTACTCTTTGTCGATCAAAAATTCAGCATTTTCTTGACAGGAAACTGCTGAATGGTTTGAGATTTCCTATCATGAATCAACTAAGTCAGCCTTTTAATGGAGGGATTGGGATTAAAATTGTTGGCCTTGTTGTAAACAATTTCGTAGGTCTGCATGCAAACACTAGAGAAACCAGTCATGGCTTGAAATACACTTGGAAGGCCTGTCTGCAGATTATTCAAGGTCATCTCCCTGCTAACTCTGATGGACTTCAAATGCTTAGACTTTTCCTCCTCAACTCTTCTTTTCAAAGCCTCTATTTTTACCTTTTTATGTACCAAGGAATCTGTCCCTCTACCATCTGGTGTACCATATGGATTATAGTATTTGCTTTCCAGATTGCGTAGTGATATTAGTTTCTTCTCTAGCTCTTTTGAAAGGCTTTCTGATTTTTTCCCTTGCTTTAACTCTTCTGCTTGCTGTACTACTATGGCATGGACAACTGTCATAAAACTTCTTATGCCCCCATAAACCGATTGATCTGGCAATCTCTCTAAAGCCAGCTGCCACTCTTCACAAAAAGCATATAGAACCTGATGATTTTCCATTACCCCTTCAAATTCAGTCTTGAACTGGTTGAGACTGAGCCTTAGCCATCCATTAATAGCACGCATATAATCTCTGTGGCTCTTTACCAACCTACAAAAGCTGTCATGCCATGCAGTCACCTGTGCTTCCAATTGAATAGTTGCATGACGATGATAATCACTTGTAGGTTCTGTGCTTGCAGGATTGTCCAAATGCTTTACCTGTTGGACAATGTGATCTTGGACCTGATGACATTCATACATAGTCCTCCACATATGCATTAACCTGCACAGTACATAGAGGTAATTAGTCCTCTCATATGCTGCTTACTGTACTTACCCTGTTAACAACAATATTGTAGCTGACGACTCTAGCAACAGTCTTATAAACTGAAAATTTACCTATGAATCAACATAGCTTCGTTCATTGTCTTAATTGCTAAGTTTTCGAGACCATACTCATAGCATATCATTTTCGATCTTAAAGCTTTGAGCTTTCCCTCAGTTACCCATTTTTACAAAAACGGAAAATAAATTCTTACATAGTGAAATATGAAGCAATTAAGTTGTGAGGTCTGTTGCTTGTTTAACATTGGAAGTACACAAGCAAAACAATAAGAAACGACTTACAAAGCCAATAAAAAATGACGTTTATCTCAAGAACAAGAAGGGCCCGAGTTTCAACAAAGATTATATACTTCTTAGGGTCACAAATTAAATATACTAGATTAATGTAAGGTATTAATGTAGAACAAAATCCCACAAAGAACAGCAATCCATCTTATGACTTAGCCGGCCTACAATAGCCCACATCAACAGTCCAACTTACCTCCACAGTTGTGAAAGTTATTCTGCTCTACACAAAGCAATGAAAGCAGACCCTACTTTTAAGCTCTTCACCAAGAATTTTGATAATGGTTAGAAAATTAACTTGAATGCAAATACCATATGCCAAGTATTTTCCTGCAGAATCACAATACCATAAAATTCTCCAGTACAAACTGTAATTAACCACAGCATCACAGATAAACATTCTGGAAAATTTATCAGAGGTCAACTGTGTATGTACTCGTTTCTTTCCCTTTCACAACACATTTGGCTTCAGATGTAAAATCTAAGGTTGTTGCCAAACAAATACTAATAATCATCCTCAATCTCTATATTACAGACAAGTTTTACAAAAAGCAATGAAAGCAGACCCTACTTTGAGTTTTTTACCAAAAAAGTTGATAATGGTTAGAAAATTAATTCGAATGCAAATACCATATTTTAAGTATTTTCCAGCAGAATCTCATTACAATAAAATTCTCCAGCACAAACTATAATTAACCCAAAAAACAATGTTAGAAACTAGATGATCCGTCACCTTGTAAAGGCAGTAACAGCGTCAACTTACCCTTTGGATAGCTCCACAAGTTGGGGATACAGTTCATTTTCTCTGAGTTTCAGGATTGCTGCAGAAGTTGTATCTACAGCTTGGTATGCAACCATTATCTGGGACTGCAAACGCTTTACATCTGCTTTAGTCTTCTCAATCTTTAACTCATCTTCCCCCTTTATTTCAAGCTTCCTCAACAATGCCACTTTCTTATCATGTTCTATTTTTGTAGATTCACCCATCTGTAAGACAGGTTGAGACAATCAATACAATTCAATGAAGTATAAACATGGCACAGTACAAAACAACCCCATGTTGAGAATGTTTTTGTTAGAAGAACTACATGGTCTACTTTCGCCCTTTGACTTTAAATTCTGCAATTAGTAAAAATTCCAATTTAGCTAGGCATACTTCAAGTCCCCAGTTTACGGAATTGACATGGTATTGAATGTAACCTCAATGATTCTAGCTTACATAACAAAGCCATCAGCCAACCATGCTACTTTTATTTTAACCACAGTGCAACTCACATATGTAAATTTTATGTAAATCCACATAGGTTCTGAAAACTGAATTTCACACTATTAGTATCTTTTAATGAGCTTAGTAAACCAGTGTCATCTATCCGTCTGAGTTTCCTAATGTATACCTTGTGTGCTTTGTGAATCCCATTGCCTTATGATCATTACCATCATACATAAGTGCATAAGGTGAAAAGACCATTGAAGAAATGACTTCTCATGGAAATTAGTAGTGGAAAAGATAACCTTAACGCACAATGAGACACCTAGTTGAAGAGTTACTACAGAAGTTTCAATTGCTCAATTTGACTAGAAAGTGCATTTTCAACTCTAAAACATGGATGGAAAAGATAGCAGGAAAAGGACCAAATCTGTTTTATCTCAGCAATGACTCATTAAGAGCAAAGTTTGCAATTATAATGAAGTTAAAAAGTGGGTTACCAAAGCATTATAAACAAATCCAACCCAGAAGTTAAATGCTCCCAAATTTTGATCCAACGTACCCTGACTTCCTCGTACAGCTTTTTCTCCCATGCATAGAGTCTTTCTAGCGTAGAACAATGGCTCCCTTGTGTACCACAATCATCCTTATTCAAATCAACACTGTCTCTCCTCGCCACATGTGGTGATTTAGAAGGCCAGCTCCAATTTAGCGCACTGAATAGTTTTGTAGAATGCTCAAAGTTCTCTGCACCAAGAAAACCAAAAACATATTTGGTTAGTCCACATATAGAATCATATGCCAATGTCTTCATTCATTCAATATAGATAGACATTTGCATGAAAGACATGTTTGCCAATTCACATTAAGCCACTTCTAATAAGGAAACTAGAACACAGAAACAGAGAAGAACGTCATCTCTGATTACTTTGCAACCAAGGAAACAATAGTGTCTTTCCTTGGGATTTGTGACATGGTTTAACAGCCTCCCATGAGATCTTTAACTCTTGTAAGGAGTTGAGCTGGCCATTTTTCCTAAAAGATGCATCTGTTTAGGAAACCGCCACCATCCCAGTTAAGGATCTCACAGGAGGCTGTTACACCATGTCACAAATCCCAAAGAAAGATGCAGGACACATTCCAACAAGAAGCACTCAATAACCAAATGGTTCCACTAATAACCCAATGGTTCCACAGAAGCAGTTTATAACCTAATAGTTGTTGCATGAGTGGAACTGGGGCCTGCGCGCTCTTCTCAGTGGAGATCATTAAGGGTGGTAATTGCACGTAAAAAGATTCATAGAAGATTATATCTGTGGCTAGTCACCACTTCATATGCAAATGCATCATAAAACCGGCAATTCATATATGTCCAGCAGAAAAGAGTACCATATATAATCTTTGTGCCCAGCTAACACTTAATATACAATATTATAACTGCATCATAAAACCGATAATTAATATCTTCCCAAAAGAAAGAGAATTGCAAGTAAATGCTCCCAGTTGAAATTTTGATATTCACCCTACTGTAAACATCTTGACTCTCCACATCAAACAGAAACTTGTAACCTTTCTCTTAACAAAAGAGCATCTTTGCTCTTTCAGACAAATTCTAAATTTGTGGTTTACCAGTGACATAGATTTCAAAGGGCCACCTGCATTGCAAAATGGGATGCAAGATTTGAGTAATTTACGCACTTTTCCGAGTTTATTATGCACTTGTTATGAGTTCACCTAATAAATTCTCAAGTAAAATCATGTGTGTTTGACAAAAACACAAAAAGGTCTAAAGAAATCTGGTCAATTTTGTCAAAAAAGATAACAAAAATCATGTTTGTTTGTCAAAAAGGCCTAAAAACATCCCTGTCTCTTTCTCAAAAGGTCTACTTTATCCTAGAACATTGACTGTCGTCATTAAATAAGGGATCCACAAACACAGAAAGCATTCAAATCATGTTGACTGGAACTAATTGCCCTTCAACTAGGGAATTGAATCATTAAATGTGGGGCCATTAGGAAGCTTCATAGATTCCATTTTCCTATCCAGATGAGAAAAACACATCAAATCTAGGACTTTTAGGGAAACAAAATCTGAAGTAGTTCATCCTACGGGGCCCAATAGCGTATATGGATAAAAGATTTGCCAATTGAAAATGATGCTTGACGGTGAAAACCTTAAAGCCATCAAATTCCTGCTTTACCTTCCATGGGTCCTCTCATCCTTGATTATGACCCAGGTATAAGAAGAAAATTCCCTGAAAGAGGCTCAAATAACTGCCGTACGGGATGGTTGGTATCCACTCCAAGATCTCAGGAGTGACATGGAATGAATCTACGCCTTACATTGTCCAGACATATAAAACCCTCAATAAGAAGATCTGGTCAAATCTACCGTCCAGAAGCCCTAAATTAATAAAAGCCAAGATGCCCAAATACGATTGAAGGTCAAAATGCTAGACAGAATTTTAAAACAGTAGTGGACTGAAAAAAGAATTTTAGCATATTTTGTGCCTAAAAAACCGTTTCTTGTACCAGAACTAACATTTCAAAGGGGGAACAAAGCATTACTTGTGGGTTCACCAATGGTGGTCTGGAAGTGGGCCTTGCTAGTCTCCAAAAGCCCCGAAACCTCTTTACCAGCAGTAGAAGCCTTGAGAAAATACTCGTCCAGATCTCTGACAACCGCTGCAATATCCTTGGGCATCATCCTGGAAACAACCATGGCCATATCAGAATCATCCTTAGTATACCAGCTGCTCACCATGGAAGTATTATCAAGGGCATTTTCATGAACCCCATGATAATGCCCTCTCTCACGTTCATATTCCATCTCAGTAGTAGTGGTAAGAGTAGTAACAGTGGTAGTCTCCTCCCATTCCTGCACTTTCACATCCTGCAGACCATTCTGCTGCCCCTGATCCATCTGCTTCCTCTGCTGCTCTTCCATGGCTATGGATCGCCTAGGGGAAACGGGAAGAAAAGGATCCCAAAAGTCCCAAGCGGAGTTTTGCAAAGGAGGAGGCGGAGGAGGCGGCGGGGCAGCGTTGGAATGCTGAGGGGATGTGCTCCAGTGGTGTGGCGAAACGGCGGCGCCGCCACATGGCGTCTCATTTGGCGGCGGTGGAGTTGCAGCATAACTGGGAGTCGCTCGATAAGGGCTCATCTCTGGCGGCGGAGGCGGCGGCGAGGGCAAAGTAAGGCAAGTCTGTGTAGAATAACTATTTGCAGTGGAGGCGGCATAATGGTGGAGACATTGCTGGCGAGTGGCGGCGCCGCCGATATCTATGGCCTCTCCTTCAGCAAATTGCCTTAGCGCCGCTCCAGTATTTCTCAGAGCCTGCAGATAACAGCCATGAGCGGCAGCAAACTGGTGTCTTGAACTCACCGCCTCTTTCATATACCGTCTGCGAGCTTTGCATCTCGCTACTATTTCCTCATTCTTCACTCTGGAAGTTGCACAACCCATCTTGCTTCTTCCCCCAAAAAATCCAAACTTTGGACTATAAATCCAATCTTTGGACTACCTTACTACTTCTTCATTCTACGGAAACCAGACCACGCTTCATAAAACGACATTCTACAGCAAAAAGAATGTACCGTAACCAAATTTCACGCCGAACATGGCAGAACAGAGTCTGAACAGCGAGTTAAAAAACAGTAAGATGCTCTACTCGTTCGTTTCTCCATGGAAATAATGGCGGGCACTTGGCTTTTCTCTGCACTCAGAAATCATTTAATCAAGAAAACAAATTGCCCAGCTGCTCTTTTTAATCCTTCGTGTTATAGGTAACAGTAAATCAGAATCCATCTACAGTAAATCAGAATTCAAAGGCTTTTACTGTTCGAAGACCGCGCCGTCGTTTTCCAGGCTGTAAAATATCATTTTTCTGGGTACGGGCGAGCCGTGATTTTGTTGGCATGCTTCTTTTTCGACTTTGTGTCAAATAATTTGTGTACCCACTCGCTCTCATACAAAACGTCACTCCGTCAAATAACATTTGACGGGAAAGCGGGGCCCACAGCGGCAGCTTGGTTTGTCGGCGCTCACGCCGCCGGTGTTGCGCTTTACCGGGAAACAGCTGTCTGGATTTTTATGGCCTCGCAGATATCGTTAATGGCCGTAATGGATGAATTATGGAAGCCTAATTTCAGACTTGGCCATTCCAGTCAAGAAGAAAATCGTTAATGACTGTACTTACACCACGATCTTTGCGCAGTTTTTATCTATTTTCGGCTGTGTTTTTGTAGACGTGCACGGATTAATAAATTTGAGAAACACAGATTTTATTGTTAAACAGAGTTGCTGAAATCATTTGTATAAATTTAATTGTTCCACATTTTTTTTAATAGATCATGAAATTTGAACTTCGAACAAATAAATTCACACAAGATTCGAGAAGTTCTGTTTAACAATATCATGAACTCTAGAAATCATATATCTATAAATTTTATTATCAAAATATATATTTAGACAATTTCTTGTAAATATAAAAATGTAATTCCATTTATTTATTGAGATTCGTTTTTGTTAGGAGAAAATATAATGTGAATAGCATATACAACTATCAAGTCCCTCTCCATGAGAAGAAAATGATTTAATTGAAGACCTTTTTGAAGGTATAGGGATAAAAGACAAGGTGAATCGTTGTAAAGTTGGGTGGCTTGTCTTCAATAAGGATGTTTTAGAGAGAAGGATAGGAGAAGAATTTTCCAAAGAGAACCAAAGGAGCAAGCTTAATTTCTATATAGTCTTGAATATGGTGGGAGGGATGAAGTTTTAAGTAGTAGTAATGATTTTTGTATTGAAATAATGAGATAGAGAGTGAAGGTTAATGGAGTTAAATTTGGAATCATTAAAGAAAGTTGGATGAAGAACAATGATTGAAAGAAAGATCAAATGATAAGTAAGAGATGTTTTTTATAGCAAGTCAAATTGTGATATTTCTATTAGGATTCAACTATGTAGTTTTCGAGTCAAACTCATTGACCCATGTTTCATGAGTAGTGTTTCATAAGAATGAATGGAACACTTAACACTCATTGCATTTAGGTGATACTCACAAGGTGAAGCATTGGTTTTCCCAATAGGTCAACCATCCTAGTACTACTCGAACTCAAGCACATTTAACCATGAAGTTTCCTTCAAGGTTAAGCCCACTTAGCTTGCTACCCCATTTGTAAAATGTTCAACAAGTGTTATGCCTTGTGAACCATTCGTTATAGAGCCCCTTTAGCTCATCAACTCGAAATCTACACAAATGAATCCTAATAGAAAAATCAAAAAAAAAAAAAGATCAAATCCATGAAATATTCCTTTACTCAAATGTTTTCAAGACTACATGTTAAAAAGAGAGAATTCTATTGTACTCTTGTTTTCTTTCATTAGATAAAACCAAATATATTACCAAATGCTTGTAGTTATGCTTAAGTGGATATTTTAAAACATTATTCTCATGTTTTTTAGTTGGCATTTTTTTAATCATAAAAAATATTTGTTGATCTGATGCACCATTATATATGTGCTTAGCTTCCAAGATTGAAGGTAAATAAATTGTTGGCCAAGCAATCCTCAACAACACAACCACCACCTTGCAAAATCTAACAATTTTATTTTAATGCACAAATATAAATAAAGAAAAAATGGTTCTTCAATAATACAAATATACTAAAATTTATATTATTTAACATTATTATTTATTTAAAATTAGTATAGTAAAAATTCTAAGCCTATTTATATGAACAAAATACAAAATAGTAAGAAATAAAAAATAACAATTCCGTATCTAAATTTGCATTTGATAGACATATTTCACCTATCATCTTACCATTTATTCATATGATGGCTATTAAATATTATTAATATTAAACAATTATGAAAACATAATATTATTTAAATTCTATAATAAATAAACTTGTTATATTAAATACAATAACTAATGTGTGAAAATATATTAATTAGGTCATGGTCTATTTGTAACCTTTACATTTTTTGTCTTGTACTAATTATTTGTGTTTGTAGGAGTCTTTTCCACAAGTAGTAGTTCCATAATCATTTTAGTCTTTTTCTTATTTTTATGTGCCAATATTGTGCACAATATAGTTGTGAGGTCTATTATGCTGAAATAATTTTGTACTTGTGACTATTCTTAGTGGACCTCTTCATTTTTTAGTGTTTGTTGATCTCTTATATAACTTTTAATTCCTTTAGTTCAAAAAAGGAAAAAAGAAAAAAAGAAAAAAAAAATGATTTTTTACTTTATTTTTGTTAGCTATTTTAAGTATAGAAGACGAATTATATAAACTATTAATATATTTTATTCAATAGTCACGATTTAATTGTTTAAAAATCTTTTGCAAACATAGTGACTTTATAACTATTTTACTTTTCTATTTATTTTATATAGTTATTTTAAGTATAAACCATGAATTGTATAAAATAATATTAACAAATTGAAAGAGTTTTAAAAAGAAAAAAGAAAAAAATGTATGATATCATATCGTATTTTTGGAATACATAATTCTTGCACAACTTCACTCTTCATTTTTTCTCCTTATTTTTGTTATCTATTTTAAGTAATGAGATGAATTACATAAACTATTAAATGTATTTTGTCTAATAGTCTAACTATTTTAATTTTCTACTTATTGTAGTTGTGTAGGCTATACTATTGCACAATTGGTGAATTAATTTTATTTCTAATGTTTAAATATTTATTTATGAATTAAATAAATGATATAAATTACTTATATATATATATATA
>MU223366.1:570085-582920 GCA_018584345.1 Thuja plicata | reverse complement strand
GTTCACATGAACCCATCTCTCATGAGAATGAATGGAACACTTAGCACTCATTGGATCCAATGAGTGCTAAGTGTTCCATTCATTCTCATGAGAGATGGGTTCATGTGAACCACTACTCATGAATCATGGGTCAATGAGTTTGACTCAAAAACTACACAGTTGAATCCTGATAGCAATATCACAATTTGACTTGCTGTGGAAAAATATCTCCTACTTATCAATATTTAATCAATTTAGACCCAATGATATTTAAATAGAATAGGCAAACACGACAAATTAATTATAACCTCTGTATCTTTAAAATCTTTTAATACATAAACAACAAAATGCAAGTTGAACTCAAAAAGCACTATCACATTGCGCTCTCATTGGCGGATTCACAAAGTATATAATTCTTAATCGAATAGTAATGATAATAATAATTAACACGCTTCAATTGAAAAAATGCTAATAACAATGTTGGATCGCAGGAATCCCAAAGCAAATTGCAAGTGCAGTACAAAATGCAAAAAACTTGATAAGGCACGTGTGAACTGCCATTGAAATCTGTGAACTAATCTTTTGCAGCTTTTAATTTGATATAGATCAATAATCGTTAACAAATTGTACGTCTACGTTTACGTGCTTCTTAACACAGATATATTTTTAGTTAATAGCAGTGAGTAGGCCTAGGTAGTCACTTCCGATACATTACGAATAAAATTTCTTGTTTTGGACATCATACGGCAGAGAAGAAAACAGTTGTTTAGAACGATAAACATGCAACTCCTGTAAATTGCAGTGCACACTTGCTATATTTTTTCTCACATGCTCTCATGTGAATTGGAGCTTTCTCGTACGTTTGTTGGGTAAGAATGGAAAAGGTGAGGGACCTGCAAGTGCTTTCTTGTTTTTTATACACAGACATGGACTCCATGCTCACCCAAACAGATCATTCAATCACTCATGAACACTTTCACAGTCATAGAACTAAACATGACAAATGCAGTTAAATCATTCAAAAGTTCAGTACCATATCTTTGCACATCATTATTGGGTTGTTCCATCACACAGAAATATACCTTTGGACATTGATAATTTTATTGGTTGAAGACAGTTGGTGGGATGATTGTATGTTTCTTGATTATACCATTTATCAAGAATGAAATTTGGGATTCTAATGATATAAAGAATGAGGTTAGATTGTGTCTTAGAAGAGATATCCGTTTGTGGTCGTGATCCTATATTGAGTAGCAAAAGAAACTCATGGAATGAGTACTCCTTAGTTCTTGACTCTTAGCTGAAGAGATATTGACATAGGCTTGTGATCCCGTATTAAGTAGCAAAAGAAACTCTGCATGGAGTGGGTATCCCTTAGTTCTTGACTCTTAGCCAAAGAGGTATTGTCATAGGCTTGTAATCCTGTATTGAGTAGCAAAAGGAACTCGTGGAACGTGTACCCCTTAGTTCTTGACTCTTAACTGAAGAGATATCCGCTTGGGCTTGTGATCCTGTATTGAGTAGCAATAATATGTTTAACAATATGTTTAAACACAATTATACATCTAATTTTCCAAAGGTAAATAATACAACATGTCTTATAAAATTTATGTATCAATCTGAAATAAAGTAAAAATTCTTTCTAATTCCAATGATGTCTAGAAGTGACAAGAACATCTTTCAACATCACATGCTAATTTTTTTTTCAACAATGTAATCTATAATAAATATTTATAGTTTCATCAACTTGACAAGACAAGGACATTTGTTTCATTGAATAGATAAGATTCTAATTCTCTCTCTAGCTGCCAATTTATACGGTAGTATCTTCCAAACAAACAATTGAACATCAACATTTACATTGAAATTCTAAATTTGGAAACTTATTTCAATCTAGTATTTAAAACTAGGAATATACACCTCCATTTAATATTGAGCTGAGGAATTAAGTTCAAATTGAGGAGGTGGAGATAAACATTTTTCAAAGGGAAGGATGCACAAATAACCATCACCAATCATTAAAGAAGTTCCTAGTTAATGTCATGCGAGGAAGAGGGAGGGAGCTCCGTAAAGCCTCTTATCATGAAGAGACAAGTTTGTAAAGCTGCCATGATTAAACAAGAACAATATAATTGTTTAAGGCAAAGCGTGCAGTCCGTCATTCCACAAATTTGTCTTGTTTATATGTCCATTTGCTACTTTTGTCATTCCTGGCTTTTGTTCTTAAATTTTTGGTCTATATCATTGTCCTTAGAAATGATTTAAGAGTAGGGGCCCAAAGAACATGATCTTTTCATACTTCAATGAGACACCACTCCCACTTCCTAGGCTTTCATGCTCCTTTGCTTCCTTCAAGGGTGAACAAACCTATGCCATCAAGTTGATATTGAGCTTTTACAGTTATGTGGCTACTATATTTCAATCTTCAGTGTAAGGGTGAAAGGATAAAAAACAATAAAAATTTGTTGCAGTTTTAATTTGAATTGAAGTCAATTTTGTTCAATATACTAGGTGAAATATTGACATTTTTTTTCGTTCTATTGATTTTTTAAATTGTATAATTTGTTTTGAAATGTGGTGTTGATATTTGATTTGTATCGTTTTGTATATGAGTTAATTATAGTTTAAAGTTTATTATTTTAATTTTTTTTACAAAATATTTAATGTTAAAAAATTGGATAAATAATTTTAACATTTGAAAGTTTGTTATGATATCAAAAAGCTTATGGATGTAAAAGTATTATCACCTTATTTATAATTTTTTTTATACCAATTTAAAGTGAATGTTTTTTTTTTTAATTTTGCATCTACTTCAATCGATTCAAGAGTGTATGAGTGTGCTCTACAACTTCTTGTGTGCGTTCAAATAAGTTTTTTTAGGGTTGTCGTATTGCCTTCCCCCACATACCACATTTATTGTGGGAATTAAGCAACCGCTTTTTATGGCCGCGACCAATTTCGCACAACAGTTGCTATTGGTGCTGAAGTGTTGGCTCTCGGTGTTCATGGCTCCTCCGAGAAAAATACCAAGGAAATTTGTTCCCAAGGTATTTCATGAGGTAAGGCCTCTGTCACTCCTGATGTAATTTTGTCACTGCCAGATTTTGATAAAGCATGTGAATGGATGAAAAAATTTACTTTGATTGGTTATTTTCTTGGTCGAGTCCCCTTTGAAAGTGTGTTGCGGGATTGGGCTACCAATTCTTGGCTCCCACATGGGGTTCGCCTTGATGGTGTCTAGAACCTGGCCAAAGGGTTTTTCCTTTTCTGCTTTGGGATCCCTTCCCTCATTGAGGTTTTTCTCAAACATGGCCCCTGGTTTGTTTGTTCTTCACTTCTTTTTTTCCAGCCATGGTCGCGAGACTTCACAGTCTCCAACGACAAAAAGCTTAAAGTCCCATTCTTGGTTGAATTTCCTGGTTTTCCTTTGTCATGCTGACCTTTTTTGCAAAATATTGCCTAGACCTTAGGTCAGGTCCTTTGTTTGGAGCCTGAGCGTTTTTACCATACTCGCCCTCAGAAGAGGGTTTGTGTCAAAATTGATCTTGCCCATGACTTTAGGGAGACTATTGATATTCAGATTGGTAGGGAATGTTTCTGGCAACATATAATGTATTTGAATTTTCCCAATACATATTTTTGTTGTCATTCTGCAGAGCACAAAATTAAAGATTTCCCTTTGGCAGTGACTAAAACCAAGCCTCCTCCTAAGGAGCTGGTTGTTTCTCGAGGACCTGAGTCTTCAAAAGAAG
The DNA here is from genome assembly GCA_018584345.1 of Thuja plicata. Classification (NCBI taxonomy): domain Eukaryota; kingdom Viridiplantae; phylum Streptophyta; class Pinopsida; order Cupressales; family Cupressaceae; genus Thuja; species Thuja plicata. Next base: position 579,189 of record MU223366.1, on the reverse strand, counting down.
ATGTTAGTTGGACTACGATGGTCCACAAAGGTAAGCAATCTGTAGTTGCCACACCTAAAAAGTCTTCACCCGTCTCAACTTCACCAACCCAGGAACTAGTCTTTGCCAAGGTTTCTAAGGCCAATCCTCTGGTTTAGGCTATTTCAAACCCTAGTGCCCATAAAAAATCTCTTTCATCAACTGGTTCCCATGGCTCCACCATGGAAGTCATGACTATGCAACCAGCTTCATTGGATAGTGCAGGTTCATTGCGTCGTCACTCTTGTAGCCCACCTAGGCGCAATGAGACAAACGATGTAGGCCCTAGAAAAAGATAGGTTTTCCTAGGAGATCTCTACCCTGTGTTTCATTTAGGTTCTGATTTTCTACAGAATAGTTTCTCCTCTCTTGGGGATGAGGATACCATGAACAATGGGTTTTAATGAATTTCATATCTTGGAATGTAAGGGGTTTTACTAATCTCTCTCAAAAATATTTTGTTCGAGATGTTCATGATAGGTTTTCTCAAACTGATGTATTGTGTCTTTAGGAGATTAAGATAACTAATTTTTTTCTTACAGATGCATGCCATGTTATTTGGCCTCATAGTTTAACTTTTTCCTCCACCCATGGAGTTGGTAGAGGAGGGGTGGTAACCTTGTTGGCACCACATTGGAAAAATGCAATAATAGACTGTGGTGAGGACCCCATGCATAGGGTGGTGTGGATGCTTATGAAAAATGAATATCACCATTTTGGTATTATTAATATTTATGCCTCTAATGATTTGGTGGAAAGAGATTACCCATGGCGATGGCTTGCTGACTCATTACCGGCAGCCACTTGGGTTATGTGTAGCGACTTTAATATGGTTGAGGTTGCCTCCAATGAGGATGAAATTGCACCATTCCATTGGACTCCTGGAGAACGCAAGGCTTGGTTTTACATGCGTTATGAATTGGGCCTTTTTTATCCTAATGCTAACTGCCATCTCCCACATGCAGTTTGACATATTTAGAGTAATTTCAGGGCTGGCTCTGATAGAGTATGTAAATGCTTGGATCATGCTATGATCTCCTCTCAATATATTTTTTTTCTTTTGGGACAGAGAAATCTTTTCCAGTCTTGCCTTTATCTGATGTCACCTTATCATACCAATTTCCCATTAAATTTTCCATATAATGGTGTGATGATTTTCCACATTCCTCTCATTCTTCATTTTTTTAACACCTCATTTATGACGCATCTTCCTACCTTGGTCCACATTCAAAGAGTTTAGAACCTATAGCCTTGACATAGACAACTTACAGATTGGATTTTGTGGTGGAATGATGTCATTCCTTGCACCACTAAATTTCTCTATTGTTATGGAAAATAAATGGCGTATTTTTGTTGCCATTCTTATTCCTGAACCACCAAGGATTTGTGTGTAGCTATTGAGAGCTTGGAAGATCATCATTTTCCACCGAATTACAGCTTCAGGTGGCAACTCTTCATCATTAGAAATAGGTTGCTGATACTTATATTACCAGAGGTTCCCAGCTTAAGGCACGATTACATTGGATGAAAGTGAGAGATCGAGCTAATAAAGATTTTTTACCTCTCTGCACCCAAGGCATTCCTCTCTTGGTATTAAAAGGATCAAGGACGACACTTCCATGCAAGCTTTTGTAGATCACTACCAGAGAGTTTTCACAGCTCAAGTCCCCACTCTTTCCAGTCAACAAGCCTTAGAGGAGTGTTTAGTAGCCATTCTTAACTATCTTTCAGAATTCCAATGGGCCTTTTGTGACCAGACCTTGTCTATACAAGACCTTAAGGAAGCCACTTTCTCCATGGCTAATGTCAAATCCCCTGGTTACGATGGCTTTCCCTCTGAATTTTACAAGTGTCTTTGGGATTACATGTTGGGTCAGACCTTCACCATGTCTATCTAGAAGCTTTTCAAACTAGTTCTTTGGGCTCAACTATCAATAAGGGAAATATCAAGTTAATACCTAAATCTGGAGATCCAGAAGATATCTGCAACTAGTGCCCTATTACCTTGCTCAATGTGTCTAACATGATTATTGCTAAAGCTATGGCTCTAAAAATTTTCCATCTTCTGCCTCAGATTGTCTGTCCTGAGAAAACAGACCTCATTCAATATCACTTTATTCTAGATAATATTATTGTTGTTTGGGAGGCTATGGAATGAGCTCTCCAATCTCGACAAAATGCTATTTTAAAAAAAAAATATTTTGCAAAATCTTGAGAGATTGTTACGAGATTTTTTATGGGCTTCTAATACTCAAAAACATGGTTTTCATCGAGTGGCATGGAAATATTGTTTCCTACCTTGGCATTATGTTGGCCTTGGCCTCATTTTTACACACAGGAAAAGGAAAGATCTATGTATTAAATGGGTGGTTTGATGTGTTTCCAAAGATGAGGCTTGGAAAATTCTCCTTCGACACTGCATGTCTTCTAGGTTTCCTTCACATCGTCCAACCTGGAGAGACATTGGTTTTCAAACCCTTTTTATCATGAGGGAATTGGTTCAAATCTAGGATTCCTTCGTTGCCAAAATCATTTGGCATGCTTGGGAAATGGACAAGCCATGAATTAGGTGGCATGGTTTTGGATTCAGAGATGGTTTTTCTTTCAACCAGCACAACCTTTGGTGGTCCCCATTACTTCAAATACAAGGTCTCCCTCTTGCTCAAATTCTGGGTATTCATGCTCTGCGCTTTCATAGGCATGGCATTCAAATCCTAAAGGACCTTTTTTGCAGGTCAATTATATCTATTCATACTTGGGATGACGCTCTGGTTCAATTTCGCTTGACCCGACAGGATAGAGACACTTTTGAGCTACTGATTTCTCTCTTGCCAAGAGAGACCTTGCATAAGATTGGTATAATAAGTCTTACACCTTAGTGGAAGGATTGGAAGTGGTACCCAAGAATATCTTTCCATAGATACAAACCTCTCCAAGGCTACCAATGGATTTCATGATGCTTAACCATCGTGGACATTTTGAACATCATTGGCATTTGGAGTCCACTCATTCTACATGGTACTAAATTTCATTACAATTCGGTCTAGTATAACAAAACCTAAATTTGCACATTTTTCTTGGTGTATTATTTTTCAAGGCTCACCTTTAGGTTCTTTTCTTCATCATTTGGGTATCCTAGATCCTCGTTGTCCTTTTTGTGGTCAAGCTGAGTCTGGTTTTGTCATCGAGCTTAAAATTATTGGGTCTGGATCCATGATTTATTTTCCCCATTTTGTTGCAACATGTATTCATGGCATATGGTTCTCCTAAGAGATACTCCCTCACTTCCCTTTCCCTTCCTAAAACTTTGGCACACTTTCAAGATGGGGATTCTTTTTTCTCTTTGGAAAGACATAAATGTGGTGGTTTTTCACACGTCTTTATTGATGCTAATATGTATATATTTGCTAAATCTTGTATATGCAATAATGTCTTGTTATAGATTCAGGTCTAGGTTGATAAGATTTCCCTTGAGGTGGCTCATTTGCAAGAATTATTGCAGCATTGGGGAAATGCTCCCTACACGGTGGCTAGGGTTCCCCCTAAGGATTTCATTTCTAGTGGCCACTCCGCTTCTCGTGGGCGGAAACGTTGACGAAATTCTTCTAGAAGGCGAACATATTCACATTTAGAGCCTCCTCATCATTTTTATCCTTAGATCCAATTCTTTTTGCAAAGTTTGACAGTTCCTCAATGCCTTCGAGGTTCTCCTTCTGGTCGGGCGCCTGCCAATACTCCTACTTGGGCTCCACCAACTTTTGCTGGTTGGCTTTCTCAGGCTGATGCTTTGGATTGGCCTTCTTCCAAAGGCTTCCCTTGATTGGAGTTAGCCATCTCTCCGTGGCGTGAGGATAAGGAGGACAAGGAAGAGAATATAGATGATTGAACCATCCTAGATCCTGATCTAGAACCATAGCCAGGATGGGGAAAGAAGGATGAACTAGACCCTCTGCCTCTATCGGCTACTGCCTTGACTGCTTGAGGGCGTTTCTCTTCTAGGATAGGGCCATTTTTTATGGTTTTAAAAAGACTTTGTTGTTATGATGCTTTTTGTTTTTGGGCTGACCCATATGACTCTGGGATAGTACCCATGTGACTTGAAGGGAGTATTGTTTTCCTCCCACTTTAATCTTTTTTACATGTAATTTTTTAATTAAGTTAATATAAATTAGTCATTAACTCCATAAAAAAATAAATTTTTTTTTTAAAATTTGAAGTGAGTCAATATTGTTTACCATGTTTTTTTTTCTTTTTATTGAAAGAAGCAATCATGTTTTTGTTGATATTTTTGCCATTTTGAAAAAATATTTTCATAGGGATTCATTTAGAACACTTTATAAAATTAATTGTGGCTCATAAGTTTTGGGAACCTTAGGCGCCAAAGTGTTATAAAGATAAGATTTTTCTATGTTCAATGATAAGAGAGGGAAAATAGAAAGTTTAGGTCTTGTCCTACTTGTTTCACCTGCATAGCATGATATGTTTAGGGGTTTTATATTCATTCTTGTTAAAAGAGCCTCCATTTGTGTAATTTAAGGCTACATTCTTGTCTCCATGGACTTCATCCACATTGAAGAAAGGAGTAGAGAGCTTAAATGTCATATTTCCAGAGAGTTGATAGAGTCTCTACTGGCATTGAAGAAGTATGGTTTTAGCTCTTGCATGGAAGTTATCTTGTTTCTCAACATGACATATTGTTGTGGCATTGGAAAGGTTCTAGGTTTCCATTTAAATCCTACCCATGTTGTAGGCCCACATGTTTGTTTTTAAAACCTTCTAGGTGTGTTTTTTGATGCTAGAAATTAAAGATTTACATAAATCACAAAATGGAAATAAAAATTCATCTATATTATTGTTGAAATACATATGAGTTAGGGGTGAGGACTCACTATCCAAAAGCTCACTGCTTCAATGGTGAAGGCTACAACCTTCTGTAGAATAGATAGGCACTATATCTAATGATGAACTGTAGAGTAGACCTATTGTCTTGATCAGTTCCAATGTTTTATAATCTTCTACTTCTTCTTCACATAGACTCTTGATGAATGAACCACAACTGATATTCTGCTCTGTACATTTTCTATCTCTTTTCGTATCATTCACAGTTAGCGTATCACAAATGACTTGCTATAAGTATCTTCCTTAAAGTATGAGATCATGGGACCTGTAATACAACTCTTCATAACATCCTTGTCGGCTTCAATAAGCACGCGAATAATATTAAGTCTGTGCAACACAAACTGAATAGACGCGACGCTTCACTAAGTCAGCTTCACCAAATCAACTCTAACTTTGCAATCTTCTTGAAACATGTTTGGCGCCTTTAGATAACTATCATCAACTCATAAATAATAATGAATATACACATGCATATCCTGAAGATAGTTGCAACTCAAGAAACATGTTACATACATCGGCTCTGAACAGATACTCTTCCAGAACTGTAACTGCCACTAACAAAATTACACAACTTGACTGAAACATCATATCTGGATCTGCGTGTATGAACATAACATAATAAACATGTCTACAACATGTATCTAACCATGCAAGGCTTGATGTCATCATTTTGATAAGTACATATAGAATCACTACTATGTATTATATGTTGTTATCAATGACAAACATACAATCAATCAACTGCACAGAAACAAATCTCCAACAATGGAGACATATGAAGATCATGATCAAAAGGAATAGGAAAAATTGCGTATAATGATTATTTCTTTGAAGATGAGTTATTTTCCTTCTTTATGTCAAGGATTTGAGTTTGTAATGCTTCAATCTGGTTGACAAGAGTAGCCACATGATTTTCTTCTTCAAGAACTTTGAGCTGTTCAATATCAAAGTCTTGAGGTAACTTGATTCCCTTGGCTGCTCGATGAACAAAGTATTTTTTTAATCAGCCATTAAGATTTTGTCCATGATATTTTGGAATTTTGGGTCTTGCTGAAAATTTTTAATGCATTCATCAGATGGTTCTTCTTCCTCATCATGATGATCATTGTTGGTGTGGGAAGCCCATTCATTTTTAGTCTTGTCCATATTGATGTTGTCATTATGAGGTTCTTGATCAGCAGTTTGACTAGAAGTTGATGGGTTTTGATTCAAATCTAGTTCTAGATCAACTACTAGTTGAAATTGATTGTTGTTATTGGGATCAACTTGTTCAAAATGGCAACTTCTTATCCACACTTTATAACATTGGATAACCTTTGATTCAAAATGATGATCGATGTATCACTAATTGTTTCAATATTGATAGGCTAGTGTAACAATTGGTCAAAGTCGAGAAAAGATGTTGATGATTGGATGATGTCAGAGATCAAGATGGATGTTAGATTGAACTTGATAGTGATATCTATGAAAAGAAAGTTGATGCGACCAATTGAAACTAGTGATGGGTTGTTGAAACAAAGAATAATCAGATTGATCTTTAAAAAAAATATTTGATGTTAGATATCTAGATCTGTGATGCTTGAATCTAAAAGAGAAGCTTAATGGGTATCCATAAATATAACTAGGTCTAACACACAAGGTACGAAAATGCCCTTTATTTTTAAATGATGAAACAAACTAATTTTTCAAGAAATGATGAAGCAAAAATAAGAAATGATGTTTTGATATGAAGACGATGAAATAAAGACCCAAAACAATGAAACAATCTGGAAACAATGAAATAAGTATCAAAAATGACACTTTTCTTCCAAGCAGTGCAACAATGAGACTAGAACAACCTTTTGACCCTAGAGACGATGAAATAAAGACCAGAAATGATGAAACTATCCACAAAAATGACACTTTCTTGCAGGGAATGATGCTTTGATAGTCAAAAATGACACTTGATGACAAGAAATGACACTTTGATAATTTTGTCAACTACAATAGGTACAATCAAGGATATAAACATGCCAAACAAAATAATGACACTTGTCTTGGTTTTGAATGTTTAGCCATGGATGTATTCTCTTTAAGATTGCCGTAGGTATAGTCACAAATGAAAATATGACCAAACACACTTATCTGTATGGAATTGATACACACTTATAGTTTATGATCATATCTTTTCTTGTTGACTTAGGTACACACTCAAAAGCTAATCAAAATACAGTCATTGAAGATCACGCAATGGATCAAGCAATGTCATATTATTTGACTCCAAGCACTAATGTAGGCATGATATAGTGAGTGTCTTGGGGAAGTTACTATCTTCCTTGCACAAAGATTATCACCCTTTTAAAGGTGAACCAGGTGATCTTTTATTCCATGGAATCTAGTAAGGGCATTCATTTATAACCATCTCCCATAGTCTTGCAAGGCAAGATTGAGGCCTATAGCCCTATGAGTACCCAAAATGAGTGTAGTCTTGCAAGAAATATTCAAGCCTCTCGTCTCTACAAACATCTAAGCATGTCTAAGGATCAACAAACTGATTGAAAGACAAGAATGATTAAGTCTTCTAATACTTTGATCTCAAGGAAGTGTCTTTATTATAGTGAGGTGGAAAGGTTGGCTTCTACCTTTTCCTCACTTGGGTCATTCCTGAGATATTTTTACCTCAACTGGAAGGCCCTCTAAAGATAATTCATGAAAAGAAATGGATAGTAAAAAGAAGTTTTGGATTTCTGGTTCTCCCTCAAAGAGGAGAATAGCATAGTCTCATATTCCCCTTTGTTTTTCCCAAGCACATCAAACACATATTCATTTACCAAAGATCATTTTCAAATGACTAAATGGACATGTCAAGGTTTGTGATTTTCATAAAAGTAAAAGAGCATAATCCCTTAATATCCACTAAATCAAGTACAAATTATCTTTCTAATTAAATCAAGGTGCATTAGTAATTTTTTAATTTGATATAATCTTTCACAATCAACCTGCAAAGATGTGTTAACTCCTTAATTCTACATTAGAAAATCTAATCAGATCACTAAAAGATCAATCGTTAAATGTTAGCACATAAATTTGATCAAGTAACCCTCACTAGTTTGTGAGTAAATGTTATGGATGATGAAACAGAAACCATAAATGACCATTTACTAAAAATGACTAAATACTTCCTATAAATAACTAAGTACACTAGAGATGAATAAATGATTTATTGAAAATGATTAAATGATCCAGAGACGACCAAATATTTACAAAAAGTGATGAAATGAAGATTTTATTACTAATTTTACCTCTCGGGAAATGATGAAATATTGATGAGAAATGCTATTTTTTTTAAATACTAAAAATGATGCTTGGTTCATCGAAAATGATACAATTCCCCTACAAACGATGAAATTCCTTCAAGAATTGGTGGAACTCTTTCCGAAAATGATCTTCTGCCTTTTGCTACCTATCCAGCAAAATAGAATGTGAGAAAATCACAAAAAAGAGGGCCAAGGCCCCACAGTGGGCACCAAAATTTGATGTATTTTTATTGTTTATCTACAAATCTATACCACAACACTCAATAGAACATTAGATTATCAAGTTAGTCCATACAAATCAATCAAATTGGTTAAATAACCTACTAAAAAAATCCTATTGCTTCCTACAAAGAAAGATCCAATTGAATTATATTAATGCTCTCAAATTATGCACAAATTCAACTTTAATTGACAATTCTATGATGGCAGATTCAATATCCAAGGCATAAATGCACCTAATTATGATGTTTTGTTGACTTTTAGATGCAATTGAGATGAATTAAGCTAAGAATACAATCTAAAATGCTGCAATTATCATTCTAATTGTGAGGTCCTGCCCTGACCTGTCCGAGTTTGACTTTCATTTTGATTCTTGACTCATCAGGATGATATTTTGAGTATTGACATTATGGTTTATGCATACCGTCTTTTGGACCTTATGAGTAGCTTGTGTACAGGTTTTGTTGATGATCACAGTTACCGTACTCTTTATATCTATACACATGCTTATTTTGATACCTTGATTTTTCATGATATATGTGTTTAGCTTTGTTCTGTTATCTTTGATATTATGTTCATTAATGAAATCATGGTTCGAGAATATGATGCTAACACTTGCTTCTGCAAATATGTAATGTTATATGATGTAGACGTATACACATGAATATTGTT
>MU223366.1:530236-568425 GCA_018584345.1 Thuja plicata | reverse complement strand
TATTTGTGCAGGTCTGGAGTTTTGGCTTTATGGTGCAGTCCAGAATTGAAGATTGAGGGGTTCCTGAATTTATGCCCATGTTGCTTATTTCTTGGATTAATATTATAATCCTGCATTTAACACTTACATTTTAAAATCTGATTTATACAATGTTTGACAGATTGTTACATGAGCAAATTATAAATGCTTTCTGATTCTGTGTTATTAGTTCTAAAGAAGTTATTAAGTCTGCAATGTAAATTCTTATCAAAACAAGTTCCATGCTATTATATGTGTTAGGTTTTCTCTGATTTAAAGTTACAAGTTCTGTATCTAAGTTAAGATTCAAACTTTGTTAAAAATACTCTTATTTTTCTTTCATGTATTCTGTTTAGCATTACTTTATTTTCTTAAATGAATGAAACTGATTTAGAGTTAGATTCCCATACACTGAAAAAGGAAAGTACATATAAACATTACTGTAGAATTACTTCATTTCTTAAATGAATGAACAGATTTAGAATAAGGTTTCCATTACATTGCAAATGAATGTAGATATAAACCAAGCTGCTCATTTTTCTTATAATAGTTTATCATTGCCTGTAAAGGTTAAGTATTAGTGGATTAGATTAATGAAATTCAAAACTAGAATTTGAATTAATAAGCCAGTACATGGATACAATCTGTATAAGAGTTTGGCAAATTCAATACATGATTAGAGCTGAATAAAATTATAAAACTAATTTCTCTCCAATAGACATTTCATTTTGTGGATATATTCTAGACTTACCTGCAAATGACAAAAAAAAATATGAATTAGAAACAGTAAATGATTAAGCAATGTGAAATCATGAAATAAATAGTACAACATAATAAGTTTCTTTCTAAAGCTAATTCTTCTTAATACTTCATATTTAGATTAATTACAGACTTATTTATAAATGATGTGATTATGTATATATTATTTATTATACGTATTTAATGTATAATATATATATATATATATATATTAAATTACTTATTTAATGTATCCATTGAGTTAATAGTATCGTAATATTAATAACATAATACTTTATAGTATGTTCTGTAGTTAAATGAATTCTGAATAACATAGATCTGTAGATTATAACATAATATATTATGTACTAAACATTCAGAATGAATGGTAAATAATATACTATGTTATAATAATAGTATTCTAACTTACTGCCTTTCTTGCGACGATCTTTTCAATATTAGAATCAAATATCTTGAATAGTATATAATATAATATATTATATACTATATATTCACAGAATGAATAGTATATAATATACTATATTATAATCTTGTTAATACATAGATCTTATCTAACATAAGTTCGAATCACATGTGTTGCATATTTTATAGTATAATACATTATTTACTATACATTTGAAGAATGTATAGTAAATAATATACTATATTATAACAATTATAAACAATCAAAACTTCCAAGTAATGATCTTGCCTTGGCTGCGCATGCTACTGAAAATAAGATTACATATTATAAACTGTACATTTGGTAATGTACAGTTTATAACATATGACCCTTTTAGCACGGCACTGCCCAGCTTTGGATGACGCAGTCAATCTTTGAAAACACTTTCTTTAATGTTTAACATTGAGTTTGTGAACAACAATGTTAATCTGCACTTTACATTTTGCAGTTTAAATAAAAACTTAGTGCAGTCTACCACATATAATACTGATTTGCTCTCAGTTTCTTTGTACTGTAATAACATTTATTGGCGCAGCCATTACTTATGGCGCTGCCTACATTGGTGGACAGTCCCTTCCCTGTCGCGCCACTTCTCTACAAAAAGCATATGATGTATTTGATACTTTGCAAAAAAAAAAACTATTATATAAACATAATCTTTATGCAATGTAACTCTGTAACCCCTATGTCGTGCGGCCAGAGTAGTGCAGCCTTGACTGTAAAGTCACAGGCATTGATTTTATTCAGCCTCTGTCTCTGTCCAGTGCTGCCATATAGAAAGGACAGCGGCATGGCTATGGGGAAAACACTTAATCCATTCATCCTTCTTGTTGCAGAAGGGAACGAAAGGATATTCTTACTGGAATATATGAGATTTCCTTCCTTTGATATTGGGCATTCCGTAGAAATCTGGTTCTATCCAGGAATGGATAGAACCGTTTCCTTGCCACTTCTAACCATTCTTAATAAAAGAAAACCTAATGTAAACATTTAAATCTGCATATTTTCATGAACGACATTTTAAATCAAAAGGAAATAGAAGAAGAATAAGCAGTGCATGAGCTAGAACTTGCAGAAATGTTTTTTGCAAGAACCATTGGAAGCCATGACCCAGATTTACAAAGTAAATGGGCATGCTTATGGACCAGAACAAAAGAGGATCTCATATGGGGTCATGAGACCTCTTGTTGTTCTGATTTCCCATGGGTTCTTGAGAATACTCATGATTCTCAAGAAATTTTTCACTTCACCTTGCATCTCCAGCCCCTGCAAACAAAAAATGGAAGAAAAGTAAATGAAAGAGGTGAGTTCTAGGGTTTCTTTCACTTTTATTAAGGCCCCAAACCCTAATTTTGAATTAGGGTTTGGAGGGCCCATCTTTTCCTTATTCTTTATTTTCTTTATTATTTATTATGTTCATGTGTTATCTTAGTTAATTGTTAGTGGTGTAAATTTGACCTTACTTTATTTTGAAATAAGGGGAAATGATAATATTAGAATAATTTAATTCTTTTCTCCGCTCATTGAAATGCACAAACTATTTACTAGAATAGATGTTATTTATAAAATAAGTTTAGTAATTGATTTTGTTTATTCATTCTTATTTGAATTACTTAGTTAGTAGATTATTCGCTTAGATATATATTGTAATTTAACGATTGAATTAATTTTAACATATTAGTTGTTTATTGGAATTCGGCTAAATTATCGCTTGGGTAAGATTATTCAATGTCAATAATAATTGTAAATCTAATTAGTAAATTATTATTATTCCCATTCCATCTTAGTATAATTAAATAAAGATTATATATATTCAAATGATTAATAAATTATATTTTATTAAATTGAGATTTAAGCCTCATAGCAAATTTAATCTTTGCCGAATTTACATTTTAATAAAGGATTAACTTACAGGGTTGTTTTAGTGAAATTATTAATATTATATTATAACGAAATAAATGTAATACACCCTAATTTTAACGATCTGGACAAACCAGAAGATTATATTTATCAGGGAAATTTTATTAATTTTCTTGGTGACCTAGTTTTCAAATGAAATTATTAATTGTTGAGATTAATGTCATTTTTTTATATTAAATAAATTAAGTTTTAATTTTTACCCTAGTATTACTAAGATTATTATAAATACAAATATGATCACGCAATTAAAGTTATGTTTTCTCTTTTTTTGAAAGTTGTATTATTTATAGTATTTAATTCTTATATGAAAAAAAAAAAATTTGTTGTGTTTTTGCCCAGATTATTTTGGGCATTACACTAATTGATGAATTACAATGTAATTGTAATCTAAGAATTATGTAACTAAACTCAAACGGATACAAATGATGTTGAATGGCTCAATTATTAAACTAGCATGTCCTTTTTACTATGAATGCACTCTATGCAAATGAGCTAAGAGGAGCTGATTATACACATTTCTCCTTGGAGGGAAAGTGATTCAAATTTGAATTTAAATTGTATGGTTGAGATTTATCCTCAATAAGTGGTTGAGATCAAAGACTTGAGTGATCCATGTGATTGAAGCTCATTGGTTAGAATTAACTTGTTTGTCCTTTTGTGCTTGAGTGGATAATAGGACATTTATTTAATTTCCTTAATTAATACCTCTAGCCAAGGTATTTTTGAGTTTGATTTAATTAATTAGGGTAGGATTAATTAATGAATTAATTCACTCTTCTTTGATGATGAGCCTTTGATGCTTGATCATTTGATTTCTGATTTCTGATTTCTGATGTGTTGATAAACAAATTTGTCACTAAGATGTTGTCTTCAAAACTGACCATGTTTTCCCTGTGAGTAGTAACCACCGCACCAACAGTTTGACATATTGCAACTGTATCACAATCTAATCGCACCTTCCTCTACGTTTGAGAGGGGCAACTCCCTCGTATGATGTGTTTATTTAGGATTTTTGTGTACTTTTCACCTAAAAGTACAAAAGGATACAAAGAAAAACTAAGGAAATAGATGAAAGAAATACCAATACTAGACATACAAATAGTATATGAGATTACCAAAGTATAATAATTTACAAGGGGTTTGTAATACACAATGCAATGATGAAATCAGAGGAATAGTAAATCCTAACATACAAAAAGATACACTATGCCAACACATTCAAATCAGGATACCAAGAAATAAGTGTATTTCATTGCATCAATTACATAAATTAGAAAGACTATTGGATTCCACCAATAGATAAATAGATCACCAACTTAACATACAAGAAATCAATAACCATAACTCAGTAACACATTTGAAACATACGAACCAAATGCTTTCTTGATTATGCTTTTGAAAATATACAAGTTTAAAAACCTTTAGGTACAATGTGCAAAGCAAAAAGTCTCTATCTAGAAATTTATCCATAATATCCCCTATGCAAAAAGTCCCCCCTCCTCTACTCCCCCCCTTTTACATTACAAATTGCCTCGTATTTATAGGTTTCCTTAGATAAGTAACTTCTTTGGGTTAGTAACTAACTTATTTTTGTGCAATTTCAACAAGGTTATTAACTTTACAAAATTGACGCAAAAATAGTCAACTACCTGACTTTGACTAAAAGTGAAAAAAGTCACTATTTACAAAATTATAACTTGAAACCAATATATTTTGAAAAGAGAGATCTATCATTGACTTCATTGAGATAGATTTTTATCTTTTCTACTTCATTCATACTTGTATAATCATCTGATCAACAATAAAGAAAAGAACATAATCTCTTTTGTCTTCTCTTTAGATAATCTCTAACTCTTCAAAATCTCTTTGTCATTATGAAACAGGAACAAAAAGGAACTCTGCACATTCTTGTGACAATCATAAGTTTTACCATACTTTTGACTTTAAATAGTGAACTCTAGTTCGTCAAAAAAAATGTTCAAATAGGTAGTGCAAGAGGTACACTTGAAGGAGGGCGACACCTATGAGAGCCAATGATTCAAAATAATGATTTATGAATGACTCGTTCTGATCATGGTCTCATTTATGATTGCTTGACTCTCACTTTGAGACCCAAGCCAATGTTGTTAAAATTGTACCGTATAGAGGGCTTCTTCTAATTTGGAAATTTGTTGCATCAAAGGATCAAAATGATCTCCTTTCGCCAATGAATTCATTAGCTTCTAATCTTGCAATCACTCCAGTGAGAAGACATCGACTTGAGGTGTCTCGTCAAACTTGCTCATGTGCCTTGTTGGTGCTTTTATATCCTATTCTTCATTTTAATTTTGCACATACACAAAAATCATCGCAGTCCATGAGATGACCTCAGTGTTTAAAGAATTATGTCAAATAGTTTGATGCCTTCCACATTTGTACGCATTTTGACCAAGGCATTTCCATGTATAATATTTGTCAAAAATCTCTGCAATAGTGTGCTTCGATGGATGACTATAACCTGTTGAAAAAGTTTCTACCTGGGCAAGACAAAGGAACGAGATATCAATAATTGATGATTGGGCTTTATACTGGCTTATTGCATTTTTCTGAATACAAGAGTGGAAGCTAATCTTTATTTCCAAATCAATATTGTGCACCCCGTTCTAGAAAATCTTCAAATTTTGCTTGTGACCTTTATCTCAAACTATCTTCATGAGAAGCTATAACCGATTCTTGAAATGAGATGCTCATATTTGAAGCACTCACAACTTCATTGGTTTTGGATGCTCGTGTTTCGAGCATTCACAACCTCTTTTACTCATGCATGCTCATTTTTAAAGCATTGACAACCCATTTTTAGTCATGCATGCTCGTTTTTAAAGCATTCACAACTCTTTTTAGTTATGCATGCTTTTTTTTTTTTAAGCGCACACAACCAATTTGGTTTTTAGTCTTGTAATTTTGAGCATTTTTACATTTTTGAGCTATGAATGCTCATTTTTTTAGCATTAGAAACCTTTTGAGTTAAGAATTTAAACTCTTTGAGCATATGAACATAACTTCTTGAGTTTTTCACAGTTTTTCATGAAAATAGGCTCATTTCGAAGGTATAGACAAGGGGAACATTTAAATAAATAAAAT
This sequence comes from Thuja plicata, assembly GCA_018584345.1. Lineage (NCBI taxonomy): Eukaryota > Viridiplantae > Streptophyta > Pinopsida > Cupressales > Cupressaceae > Thuja > Thuja plicata. The sequence goes on along the minus strand of MU223366.1, from coordinate 562,166 downwards.
TATTTAGAAAAATAACTATAATTATTTATTAAAAATTATAAATTGAGCCGAAACTTGGTTTAAAGAATTAGACCCAAAATTCTAAAATTTTGACTATATGAAGAACAAGGCAACATGATGAATTATATAAGTGAATCAGATTCACTCACATAATCAGAATTGATATTGGATTTGATACCTGAATTAGGCCCTAGGGTAATTCAATCGATATCTAGGCCTCTGATCAAACCAGACCAGTTTTAGGTGATTACACTTCCATAGACTATAAGTTTCTTCAAAATCAATTTCTTCAACTTGAGCATAACCTTTACACACCACTCTTGCTTTCTTTTGGTAACTTGTTCATCTTTATTCAACTTGTTCTAAAATACCCCTTTTGTTCCAATTACATTTTTGTCCACCATTCTGGGTACTAGTTCTCATGTTTCATTCTTCTATATATATATGATCGAGCTCTTCTTCTATAGCTTTTAACCAACACTAATCTTTTCTAGGCTCATCATAATTTTATGGTTTTATTTTAGAAAGAAAACAATAATTTGATTTCTCACCTGTCATAACAAGTCTTCTTCTTATTTGAATACCTTTATCCTTGTCTCCAATTATTTGATTCACTCAATGATCTCCGTGAACATACCTAGCAGGAGTATTTGGAGTTTGTTTTGGTTCTTTCTCTTCATTCTCTAATTCTTTATCATGATTTTTTGGTTTCCTTTCTTCTATAGGTGTAACAATAAATTGTCCTAATTTAATCTTAGTTCTAAAGCAGTATGATCCCATACCTCATTGGCTTTAAAGCATTTACACTTTAAAACAATTTTTGTCAATATCAAATTATAGCACTGATATGCCTTGCTTTTAGTAGAGTATCCCAAGAGGATACTTCCATCTGATCTTGCATAAAATTTTCAAATATTTCCCTATTCTCTTCTAATTTCCATCTCTTCTTCTTCTCTATAATATATTAGCATCCTTCAACATTGTCCTAGCCATCTCAATAATATTTCTATTTTTACTTTCAAATACTCCATTTTGTTGTGGAGTCCTAGGAGTGGATAATTGTCTTCTAATTCCATGCCTCTCATATAAGCTATTAAACCCAAATAATGTGAACTATCCTCCTCTATTAGATCTCAAGCACTTGATCCTAGTATCCATTTGATTTTCAACTAAGCTTTTGAAAATTTTAAATCTATCTAGAGCTTCTAATTTTTTTCTCAAAAATGTTACCCATGTCAGTCTAATCTAATCTTCAATAAGAAACATGAAGTACCTTTCACCATTGATAACTCTTGTTCTTGTTGGTCCATTTAGAAATTAGTGTATATCAATTCCAAAGGCCTTATGGTTGAGTACTCCTTGTTCTTGAATATGTTCCTGGTTTTCTTTTTGATCTAACATTCTCTGCAAATTATGTTTGCAGATCTAGTAAATTTTGACATGTCTATCACAACATTAGAGGAACCTATACTCATTAGATTTCCAAATTTGATGTGTCCCATTCTTTTGTGTCATATCCAACATTTTTTCTTCAATGCCAAAGAGAAACTACCTCCACTTTTATTCTTGAGATAGTAGACACTACCATTCCTTATGCCCTTTGCAACAAGATTTATAGACCCTTTTCCAATTTCATATTTTCCTCCAAGAAATATTAATTGAGAAAATTTATTGCACAATTGGTTGACACTTAATAGAATTTTCCTAAATTCTTTCACATAATAGTCATCAATAGCTTTATGATTATCATCAATTAAAATAGTTTCTTTACCATATATAGGTGAAGCTTTGTTAACAAATGAGACTGATCCTCCATAATAGTTATCAAGATGTAGAAACACCCTTCTATCACTGGTCATGTGATTTGAGAAACCAAAATTAATGAATTGAAGAATAAATTGAGAAAATACTTGGTTCAACTAGGTCAAATATGTGATCAAAATCTATTGATGCTTCAAACTGTCTCAATTGTAGTGCTCTAGGAAGTTGATATGTATCAAGCGGTTGCAAAGGTGTATAATACCATTCATCAACCCACTCTTTTGATTCACATTCCTCCCATGCAAAATTCATACAAGACAAGAAAAATCATGCCATTAATCTAGTATAAATGCCCAGTGATGCTGCATTTGAGCTTCTAAATGAGTGCATGTCACTTGATCCTATAAGTGTACAACAATCTAGATAGTTTTCAATGTTAGACTTGCATATCAACCAAAAAAATATATTAACCATAGACTTACCTTTATTACCTATTCACATCATAGAGTTGCACCATCGCACAATTGTTTTTGCATTTATTAACTTTACACCACCTTCGTACTTCAATTCCTCTCTGGAAAGAGCTCTTTTAACACATGCACCTGGACCATCATGCTCACCTTTTCCATGCCCCGCCTCGGTGAAATTATAAAAATTTTGAATGCCACTTGTCACATGCATCCTAATCAACCAATAGAACATCTTTTCTTTCTTGAATTGTGAGGTGCACTTGTCTAACCATATTATGTGTTGGTTGTACTCAATACCTCTTTCCCTTAAATTCTCATAGAAAACTTTGAAGCAACCTTGCACAAAATCTGATGAATGTGTGTGATCATCACTGATGTAGAAGTGATACTCTCTTAAAACCTTTCTATCTACGTCTGTACTATCATGTGCATGCAAGAATGCTATATGTACAAAGATCACCACTTGTATAGATTGGTAATACATTGCTTGCACTTCATTCTGATGTTTAAGTGTACAATTCTCAGTAAAAGCAACAATGGAGACAATAGTACCAAGGGGAAAAGTGTCCTACATATCTTGAATTGCTCATCCAATGACCTAGCTCTATGTGAATGACATGTGTACTCATAAACTAGTTTCTCTTGAAAAATCTTCATAAAATCAGCTACAGATATATCATTTTTCACTAACTTACACCTCTTAAGTTCTTTTCCATCTTTTAGACCATAAGTTATTGTCTTGTATCATAAGAAACTAGTGTATTTCCAATCTCATTTGTGCTCTCTAGATGGTGACATATCCACAAATTTCTCATACCACCACATGCACTATAAGATCCATTCAAACACATCATCTTATAATAAATGCAACAATCATCTCGATTGCACAATACACTTGATATAAAATCTCTTGATGCCGTAGGAGGTGCTTGAAGACCACATTCTTGCAAAGTAGTGTTAGTGTGCAAAGTACAACAAATATAATGATATATATCATAATGCATGGAAAATTCAATATGTACCCTACAACAACATGTGGTGCGCGAATGATTAATCTTGATGTAAAAGGTTTTTCCATTTCAAAAAATCTTTGACTAATTTTAATTTGAGGAAGTCTTTGGAGGAATCTTTCATAAAATTGTGTTTGTTTCATATCCAAAAAGTGTTTTGGATATGGCATACGATTTGTAGACTCGATTCTCCTCTTAACAATGTCTCTTTGGTTGCATGAAACCCTTGTGTTGTCATGCCAAAAATTTTCAATTAATGTTCTTAATACATCAACAACAACCTTATCCTTGGGTGGGAGTCTACTCGAGAATGACCAAAGAGAATTAGTGTTTAGATCCTCAATTTTGTCTCGCCTATGTAAGGCTCTCTATAATGTTGATCTACCTATCCTTAATGACTTGCTTTTTTTTCTTACTATACGAGATTTTTTCATTTCCTTTCCCATTATAGTTGAGGTGAGGACACGTCGAGTAACATTAGCATCTTTACTGCGTGATTTTGAACCAATGACTTGGTATGCATCAAATATATTTCTCACAATTATTCTCTCAATGCTATTTTCAGATGTTCTCAACCCCACAATTCTCATTGTCTCTCTAAATTTCAGATTCTTAATCATTTCAACAACTACTTGACATCTTCCACTTAGATTTAATTTTTCAAAATAGTTATTCCAAATCTTTTTAATAATTATTCTACAATTTCTTTCTGACATTTTATCATATATTGGCCTCAAAATATTTTCATCAACGTCAATTAGAAATTTGGTTTTCTATGAATTATTTTAGGAGGTGTTAACACAGCTGCATGCTCTACATTTTCATTAGATGAATTAGGTGCATTTATCCCCATCATTTCAATTGGCATATGTTGAACATTTTCATTTTCATTATGTGCAATTTTTTCAATTAATAACAACAAATTGAAATGGTGCATTAGATGAATTAGGTGCATTTATCCCCATCATTTTAATTGGTGTATGTTGAACATTTTCATTTGTTGAATTAGGTGTATTTGTCACATTAATATTAACATTTTCATTTTCATCACTTACATTGCATGCATTTGGTGATGTACCTTATTGTTTATCCTCATGCACTCCCTTTGTATTTTCTTTTGTCTCTCATTGTTCAATTGTTCCTCTTGTGTTCTTTCCTATTGTTCGTATTGAATGGACCCTACAAATAATATCATGAACATAGAATAACATGTTAACATAAAATAAAAAAAATAAGAACAAAACAATCATTTTCTTGAAAAGTGAACTTACAGTGATAAAATAACATCAAAACCACCAATAAACAACACAATTCAATCATTGCAAAGAAAAAACATGCAAAAAAGTGCACACCTATCTGTTACTTGCGTAAAATAACAAAAATGTAGTAGTGGGACCTCGGGACAACTTGCAATGATTATTTTTAGACCATTGAAGAAAACAAACTTGCAATGTTCCTAATTCAACATAACCCGATCGGGTTCTGAGGATAATGGTTCAACATTCCTCTTTCCTTAGAACTTGATCGGGTTATGAGAACATAAAGGCTCAATGTTCCTAATTCCTTAGAACCCGATCGGGTTATGAAAAACTAAGAACAAAGGAGTAGAGAGAGAGAGAGAGAGTATAATTTTTACTTCTTCAAAACTCGATCGGGTTTTGAAGAAGTAAAAATTGTGCATTTTATTATCTAGAATCCGATTGGGTTATGTAGGAGTTGAAAAAGTACTTTTTTATTTTCAGAACCTGGTCGGGTTATTTTAAATTTAGAAACCCTATAAAGTTATGGCTTGGGAAGAGGCTTGGAAAATGACCCACAGGCTTGGAGGCTCATTTTCCCTCCATTTTTGTTTGTTTAGACATTTTTCATCTTGTAAGATGAATTCTTGACTTTCATCAAGTTTGCAATTTGTCAAGAGGGTAGCTCTATAATTTTCACCATAACCTCATACATCTTCTTAGCTTTCTAACCATATAAATTTTTCTATTTTTGGACAATATTAGCATAGTAAACTTTAATTTTCTTTACTAGTGTCTTGACAGTCCTCACAAAATACCATTTTTTAATAAATTTTGATATACTTAACCAAATTACATATTATTTTTCTAAACTTGATTCTATACACTTTAAAAAGAAAAAATTATTATTATTTTGATGCAAGTTACGCCCAGCGCACGAACAATTACCAAATTTTCAGGATGCAGTCACTTCAAAAAATCATAGAAAAAAATACTCATCAGAAAATTACAAAAAAATACACAAATTTTAGATCTCACTCTTACCTATCATCCTACCAAAGGGATTTGAAAAATACTGAATATAACTATATCTTTTGTACAACACATGGAAACAACTATGTTATATTTTTTTGAAAAATTTAGGAACAAGTTTTCGTGCTCGCAGGGTTTGACCCTCTTAATCTTATTGATTTTTAAAAACATTTCGTATTTTAGAAACTAGATTCGGAGTACTACAATTTTTATTTTTTACACATCCTATTTTGAGTGTAGGACCCTCAAAAGTCTATTCCAAGTTTAGGTTTACCCGATTTCAGAAAAATGTGTCCACTTATACCCCCCTTTTTGGTTCACAACTTGGTGCACACACACACACACACACACACACACACACACACACACACACATTTTTATTTATATATAGTTATTAGTTGTGTTCTCTATTTAGTTGTTTTCTTCAAATTATGTCAAAGGATGTTATGTTAAGGGTTAAAAATTGTCCATGTTATTATAGTAGGATGTATTTCCTATATAGGGCAACTGTGTCAATTATATAGGAATTATATGAACCTATAATGGATGCAAATTCTAACTCTTAATTTAGTACCCTTCACATATTCCTGAGTGGTAGAACACCTGGGTTAGTGATATGTTGAATTATTTAAATTAACTTTGGACAATCACATCTACATTCAGCTATGGGTCAGTGTGGAATGTGGTTATAGTTCTTTCTTCAATTACAACAAAATGGTTTAGATATGGGTTAGTATGGAATGGTTTTTTGGTTTTTTGTGCAAATATTGTGAAGTGGGTCAGTAATGGGTCAGTATGGAATGTGTTTATGGCTCTTTTTACAATGTCTCTACTGATCAATTTTATCATTAGATGACTCTAATTTAAACTTCTGTCAATTTGGAATTCACTTATGGATAAGGATGTTATTAAGGAATGTGGAATAATGGGATTGATATCTAATACCTACAGTTATTTTGAGGAGCTAATTAAGTTGTTCAATATTAATGATCCTATGGGATGAATTAAGACTCTGGTAGGATCATTTGAGGGTTGGACATTCTCTAGCTTTGTAAGTTAAGTATTTTTTTGGTAAGGAATTCTATTTGAAAAGGTTGAATAAAAATAACAGTCACATACCTATTTTCATCACCAGATATGAGGATAATATAGAGAGATTGATAGAAGCCAATATATGCATTTGCATTGCATAAGCATAAAAAAGTTGGTGTATATGTACACTTATATCAACCTCTCTTGGTAAACCTTATCTTGAATGGTATAAATGTTGGAATTGGTTCCTAATGATGTTGTTGGCATTCATGTTTTGTTACTGATGTCAATATAGGTTTCTATGCAGGAAGAATAGACTGGTTATTACTATTTCTTTTGTATAGTTATAAAATGGAAGCACTTCCATTGTAGACTGGTTTAGCCTTCCGAGTAAGTGGTTTGGGGTCATGTCAAGCACCTTAAATGGGTCTCTAACTTGGATCTAGATTTTTCCCCTATTCTACCCCAGTTCCCACTTTTTCCAGCCTGTTATTGGCATCCTAAACTGCAAACTAGGATTTTGGCCTCAGGGTCAAGGTTGACCTTTTTGGTTCAAGGTCGACCTTTTGGGCCAAGGTCAACTTTTTTGGGTCAAGGTCAAACTTTTTGGGTAAAATTTTAGAATTTCAGGATTTTTTGGATCTCAGGCTTTGGAAAAGTTTAATTCCCGCTTTCGAGTTGGTTGTTTCGGTCTGTGAAGCAATGATTCTTAAATTATATTTAATATAGGTCCACTTCTAAGGGTATAGCTCTAATGAGAATTTAATTCTCCTATGTAGGACTCTCTATAAGATTGTGCCATAGATTGGTATATAAGGAAGCTTTCTCCTCTAATTTTCTCTAATCACAAGCACTCAAGACTTGAAAGGACAAGCTAAGAAGAAATATTTGAAGCAAGCATCTACTCTCAAGCATTCAAGAATTCAAGCATCCAATTCATCAAGGAGATCCATTGGTAGCCATTGAAGGATTCAAAGCTCTATGGAGATCTCTTGTTGAAGATTTCTCCATCCACATTCCTTCAAGCCTCTTCCTCTTCCAAGGTCCATTCAAGATTTATGTTGAAGATTTACGAGAAATTGATTGCAGACATTCTACATCCTACATTCTACATTCTAACTCAATTTGGTGCATACATACTTGTGGATCCATGGATTCAAATCCACCACAAGGGCTCCTATACAAGCAAGGTGAATTTGTTTATTTACTTTGTTTACTTATGAAATTTCAATTTGATTATAAGGTTAATTCCAAAACTGGGGTTTAACCAAGGCAAATCCCTCCCCCCAACAAAAAAACTATTTTTATTGTAGGTATAGGTTTGGGACAGTGAATTAAAGTGAAGATCTAGATACCCTTTTCGGAAAACTTTCAGGATCCACAAATAGATTTTTCGTCGGAGCTGTGCAGGTCCAGGTCAACTTTTTGGGGTTGAGAGTGACATTTTGTATATTGGGAAAGCTTAATTGGCTGACCTAATCAATTATTGTAATAGGGTATATATATGAGAGATCTTTTCTTTTGAAAATATGTATGTATGAAGAGAAGAAAATTGAAAGAGAAAGAGAAGTGAGGAAGTTGTGAGCTTGTTTGTCTGTTGGATATAGAGAAGAGTTTGTGATTGTGTTACTTCATTGGAATTGACCAAGCAGAGAAAGTTGCTATCAGACAGTTCACTGGATTGTATATTTTCTATATACACTTGTATTTTAGACTATAATTCCTTGAGGTGGCTTTAACCTTCTTTAGGCAGTGTGATTGGGTAGTGAGCCCACTGTTACTCTTGACTCCTAATAGGGTTTGTCCTTTAACAGGGACTATGTACTGTAATGAATCAATAAGCTCCTAACAGGGATAAATCTTTTAACAGGGATACTATACTCTCAGTACATTATTTGTGGGTGCTAATTTCGACCAGGGTTTTACCTTTAACAGGGTTTCCTTGACAATAAAGGATTATGTTATTGTGTTGGTATTTACTGTGTTATTATTTGGATGAAATTTTTGTTTATAAAGTTTAATGTTTAATAATATGTTTCACAATTGATTCACCCCCCCTCTCAGTTGAGTTGTGAACTGTTATTCCTAATAATTGGCATCAGAGCTACTGGTCCTTAGAAATAATGTTTAATAGCTTGAGGTGATCCTAAAGATGGCTTACTATAGAAGGATAGTCTGGAGTTTGATCATGAAAACTTTGACAGTTGGAAGAACAAGATGAGAACATATTTTCTATGCTTGGGAATTGACTACTGGTTAATAACAAAGAGTAGTGTACAGATGAAGGTTGAGGATGAACTAGACAAGGCTACTGATGATGAAAAGAAGGTATTATCACACAACATGGTCACAAGAGAAGCATTGATTAGCACACTTTCTGAAGGTGAATTCACAGAGGTTAAAGATTTGGATTTTGTACATGAAATTTGGACAAGATTGGAAGCACTGTAACTAGGAGATAAGTTTACTAAGCAGGAGAATTTGTAGAACTAGAAGACAAAGATGGAAATGTTGAAAATGAGAGATGATGAGAATATTAGAGCATATGTGCATTGAATTACTGAAGTTATTATTGGCATTAGAAACTCTGGAGGAACTTACAGGGAGGAAGATGTGATTGCAAAAATTCTTAGATCCCTGATACCTTTATACAAAACCAAAGTGCACGCTATAGAAGAGACCATACCTTTGACACTGAATTTCAAAAGAGAGATGTTGATTGGAAAACTAACTACCTTTGAGGCTGTTGAACTGGGAGATTTATTACCTAAAGTTGAGTCAGCATTCAAGGTGACTGTGCATAAAAATAAAAATAATTTATTAGGAATTGCAAGCACCAGCAGTAGTGACTTGAGAGAAGAACTTGGGGAATATGTTGATGAATGGGAATAGATACAGGAAGAAGAAAGAAATTTAGATGAAAGTGTGGCCCTGATCGCTAGAAGAGAAAATAGAGGTAAGGGTACGTTTAAAGGAAAGCTACCTTTGAAAAAAATTTCATGCAATAAGATAGGTCATTTTGCATCAAGATGTCCTACAAGGGTTCCAAAGCATAAATCTAAGTTTTATAAAACTAAGTATTCAAAGGATAAGGAATGTTATTATACTAGTGAAGTTGTTTCTAATGATGATGCTATTGATTATGATGAGATTAAATTTATTGCTATCAAGGATGAGAAACTTATACATGAAGAAAAATCTTTAGTATCTCATGTTGAAAAGAAATCTGAATATAGACAATGGTTGTTCACACCATATGACTGGAGATAAAAATAATTTTGTTAAACTCAAAAAGTATGATGGTGGTGTTGTAAGATTTGGTGATAATACTCCTAAGATTATCATTGGAGTTGGATCCATATCTTTGGATGGAAAGACAAATACTGACAATGTGTTACTTTTTGATGAACTTAAGCATCATTTGTTGAGTATTAGACAACTAGTGAACAAGGGTTATCAATTAAAATTCATTGATGGGAAATGTTCTATCAGAAGTAAGCTAGGATACTTGATCACATCTGGTTCTAAATACAGAGGTAATGTATTTAAATTAAATACATATGAGGCTTCTTGTTTTGTTGTGAAGGTTGATGACAGTTGGTTATATCATAGAAGATTATGTCATGTTAACTTTGATAATATTGTGAAGGAAAGTATGACTAATGCAGTTAGAGATCTACCAAAAATTGTGAAACCATATAATACCATGTGTAGAGAATGTGTAATAGGGAAGAAGACTAGAAGCAGTTTTAAAAGCAAATCTTACTCACCAAAAGGGAAGTTGGATCTAGTGCATACAGATCTGTGTGGTCCTACAAGAACAAGAGCTTACTACTGTGAAAGGTAATTTATACTTTTTGTTGATGACTTTTCTAGAATGGTTTGGATTACATATTTAAGAGAGAAATCAGAATCATTTGACGAATTCAAGATATTCAAAGTAAAAGTTGAGAATGAATCAGGCTTAAAGATAAAATGTTTGAGATCAGATAGAGGTGGTGAGTTTACTTCAGATTTTTTTAATACCTACTATGAAGAGCATAGAATATACAGACATACATTGCTCCTAGGACACCACAACAAAATGGGATAGTAGAGAGAAGAAACAAAACAATATTAGATGCTGCTAGAACTATGTTGCTAGAAGGAAATGTATCACATGTTCATTGAAGAGAATTATTGGTACTGTTGTGTATACTTTGAACAGAATTTAGATTATAGAAGGTACAAGTAAGACTCCTTATGAATTATGGTTTAATCATACTCCTACTGTGAAATATTTTAGAATCTTTGGTAGTAAATTCTATATCAAAAGAGATAATGATATAGGGAATTTTGATGCTAGAAGTGATGAAGGGATATTCCTTGGTTATTCCACTAAGAGAAAAGCCTATAAATGTTTCAATCTAAGATTGACAAAGATGATTTAGAGTGCTATTGTGAGGATTGATTAAAAGTTCAAGATTCAAGAGAGAATGTATGACTGTAATCAGAATACAGCGGTTAAGGAAGTTACTGCAGAGCAAGAAGAACCTTTTGAGATTGACTGTGAGATTGAGGTATGTCAAGATGATTCAAATGATCCTACTAAAATTCCTAAGACTCTAAGGTATGTTAAGAAAAACCATCCTGAAGATAAAATTATTGGAGATGCTAATAAAGGAATGATGACAAGATCTAAATTAAGAGATGAAATTTGTTTGATTTTTCAAGTTGAACCGAAATCTACTGATGAGGCATATAGAGATGAATCTTGGACTAAATCTATGTAGGAAGAATTAGAAAAGATAAAGAAGAATAACACTTGGGAATTGGTTCCAAGACCTAACAACAAGAATGATATAGGAACTAAACGGGTTTTCAGAAACAAAATAGATGAGGAAGGAACAGTGGTAAGAAATAAAGCAAGATGGGTTTGTAAAGATTATTCACAACAAGAAGGCATGGAATTTGAAGAAACATTTTCTCCAGTTGCTAGGTTGGAAATTTGCATTTTTGAATGGAGATCTAGAGGAAGAGGTATACAATGTTGATGGATTTTCTTTGACAGAAGATGAAGACATGGTTTGTAAGTTGAAGAAAGTTTTACATGGACTTAAACAAGCACCTAGAGCATGGTATGAAAAATCAGATGAATTCATCTTACATGCATAAACTGATGTTGATTGGATAGGTAGTGTGGATGACCGAAAGAGTAAAAGTGGTGGAGCATTTTTCCTTGGGAAAAGGCTAGTTTCATGGTTAAGTAAGAAGCGAGATTGTATAGATCGGTCTACTACTAAATCTGAGTATGTTGCTACTATTATAAATTGTACACAGATTGTTTGGATGAAATAAATGTTGAAGGACATTGGAATAATTTTTGAAGAGCCAGTGGTTATCGATTGTGATAACACTAGTAGAGTGAATATTTTGAATAATCCATTAATACACTTAGAGACTAAACATATTTTGATTAAGTATCATTTCTTGATGGATAAGCTAGCAGAGAAGGAGATCAGATTGGAGTATGTCAGCACAAAGGAATAGATAGAAGATATATTTACAAAACCTTTGCCAAAGGATGCCTTTGAGTATCTCAGATGTATTCTTGGGGTGTGAGCCCCTCCTTGTGAGAACTAAATTGATGCAAGAATGCATCAATCCAGTGGATTTCGGAGCTATATCATTATATGGACTTGATGTATGGATCTACTCCTCAAGGGGAATGATCACAAGAACATTACATAATATATTTGGGTGATTTTTCACTTGGTTGTTGCAGGAATGAAGATTTGAAAAAGCTACACCTTGCAGAAGAAAGAAGAATATTTGTGGCACCCTTTTCCATTGTTGTCAAAGGGGGAGAGATTCTATGAGAAAATCGCTATTGTTTAGGGAGAGCTGTGTTGTGGATATTGAGAAGATTGTATTGAGAGTAATTTTGGGTTGATGGATTTTACCATATGTTGCCATCAATGCCAAAGGGGGAGATAGTTTTAATTGGTTCTTGAAGATGTTGTTTCCATTCATTTTTTTCACTGATGTCAACATATGTTTCTATGGAGGAAGAACAGTCTGGTTATTACTATTGATTTATGATTGACGTAGGTGTATGGGTATTATACAATTGATTCAGAATGAGTGAAGATAGTGATGTGTACAATGATGTGTGGTGATCTTATTCCTTAGGTTGTACGACTTAATAAGGTGTATTAGATGAGTTACATATGTTTAAGTGAAGACAGGATACTGGATGGTAACCGTGATGTTTGACAGAGTTAGTCTCTGTATTTTCAGTATAACTTATGAGCGATGTGGATTAAGGTTATGCAAGCTTAAGGGATGACATAAGATATGTTAAGGCATGTTTGTTATGGTTTTCTAGTTGTATTATTGTTGGTGATGTCAGTTGTGGCATGTATTCTAGAGGAGACCTATTTGGGGCCAACTTCATAGATGTAGCATGTATTATGGATTGTGAGCATGGATTACAGATCTTGGATTATATTTGATGAATTATAATTGATGTTTAGTTGTATTTGTTATAGGTATCCTGTGTATCTTAGCAAGGGGTTAAATAATTATTTGTATATTGGGAAAGCTTAATTGGCTAACCTAATCAATTATTGTAATAGGGTATATATGAGAGATCTTTTCTTTGAAAAGATGTATGTATGAAGAGAAGGTAATTGATAGAGAAAGAGAAGTGTGGCAGATGTGAGCTTGTTTGTCTACTAGATGTAGAGCAGAGTTTTTGATTATGTTACTTCATTGGAATTGACCAAGCATAGATAGTTTCTATTAGACAATTCACTGGATTGTATATTTTCTATATACACTTGTATTTCAGACTGTAAGTCCTTGAGGTGGATTTAACCTTCTTTAGGTGGTGTGACTGGGTAGTGAGCTCATTTTTGCTCTTGAGTCCTAATTGTATATTTTAAATGTGGCCTTGTTATTCAACCATACACTTCAACATAGTCCTTGTTCATCAGCCACATACAAAAGTGAATATGAGTTATTCATCCTGCATGCCTGTATGATTTGACCTGTTGCCTTCTATCCAGATGGGGTTTTGAATGGCTCTTAGAATGAGAGTCTCATAACCTAGACGAATCCAAGAATGAAGGATTTTTCTCCATTAATGTAATGTAATGCAATGCAAGATTAATCTAAGAACATGAAAGATGCAAGATTAATCTAAATGAAATTAAACTAAGACATGATAAGAAATATGAGATTAATCTAAGAAAATGAATCTATTCTATTGCAAAATGAGAGCTTAACGTAAATGAGATTATGAGGTAAAATGCAGGAGTAATTCTTTATTCTAGCAATGCATATTCTTGAATGATAAATGGGAGCTCTTTTATAGACATAGAAAATTTCCTTTTGAATTAAAACAGATAAAAAAGCTAGTTCAGATTAGCAAGTTTTCTTTAAAAGAAAACAATGAACTGTTTTCTCTTTTCTTTTTTAACTGTTTTCTTTGTCTTTAAAACACAGTTAATTCAAAGTTTTTATTTCTGAACTAAAGAGAAGATTTTTGAGAGAATGTTTAATTAAATAAATAGAATATGACCTCATAAATGTGCTTTTCTCAATTATTTGAATAATTAAATTCAATTATTGAAATGAGGATATTTATTTAATAATTAAATATTATTTAATTTCTTTTTATGTGTTTTATCTAAAAGGGGTGAATTTAATTTAATTAAAGTGCTAGGAATTTATAATTAAATCAATTCAATCATAGGTTTTAGTTAGCTAATTGATGTTTTAGGAATTAAATATAATGTATGATTAATGCATATTTAGGATTTTCTACATTTGACACTTAGGTCAAGTAGAGTCAGTCAAAACTCATAATTGCCTAGTAGAATAGGACTTTGATGATTCAGAAGAATGACAGATGCAACAAAATTGGTTAGGGTTGCAATATACCAATATTGGGGTGTTACATTTTGCCCCTCTTTGAATTGATGTGCGAGCAGCAGATTGATTCAAAGAATAGTCTGATGCCTAAAGCATAGAAGAATAGATTTCAAAAATTGATGATGCAAAGATCGATTAATGAAGATTTTAGAGCCATCTCCAGGACAGAGATTAACTCTCCAAAGTCTAGGTTAGATTGCCAAGACGTCGATCAAGTAGAGTTTTCGAGGGTCATCTCTAGACTGAAGCTTGATCCTTAGGGATTAAGGTTAGATTGTCCCGATACCTAATATATTAATATTTTGAGAATCATCTCCAGAATGAAGCTTGATCCTCAGGGATCTAAGTTAGATTGCTCAGATACCTAATAGATTGATATCTTTCAAAAGACTATCCCTAGAATGAGGCTCAACCTTCAGGAGTCAGGGTTAGATTACCCTGAAACCTGTCCATAAAAAGATAGTCAATAGAGATTTTTAGGACTATCTCCAAAATGAAGCTTAGTCCCCCAATATCTAGGTTAGATTGCCTAGACACTGGTTAGATCCAGTTTTAGAATCATCTCCAGGATGGAGCTTGATTTTCAGGAGTCAGGGTTAGATTGCCTCAGTTCCTAATAGATGAGTGTTTGAGAATCATCTCTAGAATGAAGCTTGATCCTCAAGAATCTGAGTTAGATTTCTTAGATAGTTAATAGATTGATATTTTGATAATCATCTCTAAAACAAAGCTTGATCCTCAAGGATCCAGGTTAGATTGCCCCGATACCTAATAGATGATGAGATGTAAGGAACATCGATGCCCCTATTGATTGTGGAGTATCCAATTTTGACCATGAATTATGACAAATCAACATGCCCCAATTGGTGAGATACCCCTATCAACAAGGATTTTTGAAAATTAGATCAGATTGATTAAAATAGATTCAATGATGTAATCATCGTGGCCCCTCAAGAGAGAAATAGAAAGATGACACGTCATAATGATGATTGAGAGCTAGAAATCATAGATTGATGTTGAATTGGAGATCAAGAAGAACTTAGAATAGATTATGGAAGAATTTAGAAGATTCAGAATCAATTTTGAGCGATTTTGAGGTTTGGTTGACCAAGTTTGACTAGGTTTGACCAGAGTGGACTTTTGAGGAAAAGTTCAATGATTTTGAGAAAATGATGATAGGATAAGATTCTGACAAGAAAATGACATCAAAAAGTTGACTGCACAAGCGTCCAATCACATCGGTCCCAAAAAAAATTAAAATGCTATTTTGAGTGAGATAGGATTATCAGATTTCGATTTCGATCCCAAAAAGGCACTTTTAAAAATTAGGTTCTAGTTCAAAGCATTAGGAATTGAAGAGTGAGAGAGAGGATCAAACACTTGGGAAGGAGTGATGAAGCCAGAATAGTGAAGAAGAACCCCTCATCGTACAAATCTAGGAGAATGCAATGAAGTGAGCATTGAATTGCTGCCATAATACAAGTCTAGAATGAAATGCAATCCTATGCTATATGCAATCCCTAGGACATGGATGTGAGACCCATTGTACAATTATCATCATTGAGCATTTTTGGAACATCAGAGTTGATACAATCCTTACTGGTGCCATTGAAACCAAAAGAATATGAATATGAATTTCATCAGATAAGATGTAGGAAATGAACGTAAGCATAGGGCACAAAAGCCAAGATGACCTGAACATTGTTTCTAGTTGATGTTACAAGAATACACCAATATTGAGGCATTCAAAGCCAAGATAACCATGAGTGCAATCATGCGTAAAAAAATAGAGCATTTACAGTTAAGGAGATAATAACAACCTCACCATGGCATACAAATAAATAAGATCAAGGGATGTGAGGCTTGTCCACCTTTGTGCAAGAGCTCTTATCACATACACCCTATTTGTTTGACATTGCCAGATCATTGGGACTACACCAACAAGTAGTAGACAAAGAAAATATCAATGAAATCGATGAGAATAGATAGTATACAAAGAAAAGATTCAATCATAGCTCAGCCAGTTTCAATGTTTTCGAATATGTATATGTATAGGGGCGTTGAAAAATATTGTTGTGCTTGTGAGTGCATTGTGTTTGATTGTCATCGATAGATGTTTACATTGTGATATCTAATGTGTGTTGAAAAACATAGATGTGTCCAAAGATAGTGTTGAGAAAGACTGTTTGAATTGGGGTGTTGAGAAACACCAGTTTGTGTTAGTAGATAGCTGTCCTTGAGAAGTGACAAGATTATTGAATCTAGATGCGATCATATTTGGGGACCCATGCTCTTAGTAGAGGTGACTGCTTTGACATATGTTGCGAGGAAAAACTAGATTCAGTTACCCCCAGGCATATGGCGCTGAATCAATGTCAATTTGGTAGTGTTCACAAAGGAACCAAAGTGTCATGAAAGTGATCGAAAGCTATGTACAAACTAAAGAAAAGAATGCCAAGACCAAGTATCGATAGATAGAGAATTTGAGTACAACTCCAATTCCAATGGATTAATGTCGATATACAGACATATGTGTGAGAAATATCCTTAGTATGATGAAAGTAGGTAGATGCCATGAAAACCAATGGTGACTAATGCAAGAAAGATTCTCAAGTTGAAAGATCATAGCAATAACTAGGCATCAACAGGTAGACGCAGTGAGAACCACTAGTGACTGATGCAAAGAGTAATAGGACTGTGCCCCCTAGAGCAGGAAGGTTTCCTTGAGAGTATGACTAGTTTCAATCCATATAAGTTGGTGTTTTGAAGGTAACTAAGAGCATGTTGACTCCCAGGAGTCTGGGTTAGATTTCCCAGATACCAGAATGTTTATCGCCTTTCAAAAGATAGTACCCAGAATGAGGCACAATCTTCACGAGTTAGGGTTAGATTGCCCCAATACCTGTTGATTGAAAGATAATCAATAGCGATTTTTTATTTTTTTATTTTTTTTGGTGAATGAATCAAAAGTTCCTATTGCTAGGTTTGCACCAAGATGATCATTTTTTTAGGACTTTTTACGATTTTTAGAGATTTTGCAATTTTTAGATTTTTAGAAATTACTCAATCTCAAGCAAGATCACAATGGTTTTCACCAATGTCTAGCAAGGTGTAGGAAATTGTAGATGGATTAGAAAGTTGATGTATGAGATGAATAGCCAATGATGGATGAAGAGGTTGAATGCAACCCTCAAGGATAGTCTCTTCAAGATTACCCAAGCTAGGGAAAAAATAATATAGCAATGTAGGCTCATGAAGCGATGTTGTATAGCATTTATGGTAATGACCCGATGTCATGAAAAGTATGTAGTCCAAAAGAGTGGACATGTAAAGAGACTTATAAGAACTTTTTTTCCAATTTTGATCAATACCAAGGGGTCAATTTCATAGGATAGGATATAGCTATGATCAGGATAAAGGTTCATGGAGGTATAAGTGCATGTTTTGGATTATGATAGGAATGCACAGAGATAGGAAGGATAGGATTGGGATAAGAAAGATCATGATAGGGTAGCATGCATGAGAGAAAGTAAATAGGATGATGGAAAGGATCATGAATGTCAGGATACATGATGCTCATGGATAGGCTCAACCTTGTCAAGATTAGCAGAAGGAACATTGATGTTCATGAGCTAGCTGGATGTAAGATATGATGGGAGAAGATGACATGGAAGGAACTTGCCCCGAAGTGAAGAGTGTAAGTTGGAGGAATTACACATGACACCTATTTGCCAGGTTTTCATCATGGTACTTATCCAAGGTGCCACAAGAAGTGGTTTTCACCATAAGACAGATTGATTTATCTTTACTTTTGCTACCAAGGTGCCTATTTACCAGGTTTTCACCAAGGCACTTTTTCTTTTTTTTTCATCTTTTTGATTTTATGGAGGAACTTAAGCTTCTAGCTCTTTAGATAGTGCTCCTCTGAAAGATATGCTATAATAGGCCAAGGTCGCTGAAAGTACGCTCATAGATGTTGATAGGGTACGCTCATAGATGTTGATAGGGTGATGGTAAAGAAGATTGATATGGAAGATAAGGGAGATGGTAGTCAAGGATTTATGTGATGGATTGGATGAGAGGAATAGCTAAAATATGAGATGGATGTGTAGGAGGTAGGTGCATGATATTGGATAGGGTATTGAAAAGTTTGTGTAGGAAAGATCAACATCAACACACATCTTGAAGGATAGTGGAATGATAGTTGAAATGTGTGTGAAATGGATTTAGGTTTTGATATGGATCTTGTTGCACGAGGACCCAAGATGGATGAAGAAATATTCAAAACAATGGATTTTGGGACATGAGGACCCAAAATAGGTTTGGGAGATGAAAAATGTTTGAAAGGAGATGGAGTGGAAGCCTTTGGAAGCTTGGACACCAATTCTAATTTTTCAGTTTTGTTCAAGCCTTTTAAGAGAGGCTTGGGAATCCACATAACTTTTTATTTTCTTTTTGTATCCAAGTCCTTTAGAAGAGACTTGGGAATCCACATAGCTTTTGATTTTCCATTTGTATCAGATGATTTAGAACACAATTCTTTCATAATGGATTTAGGAACCCATATTTTCTTTGATTTGGTTCTTTGCTCAGTCAACATATGTGGTGTCTTGAATATTTCCTTTGTATTTGTAGTCACATATCGATTAGATGGGACATAGTGATCTTCATATGTAGGTGGATTCTTGTATTGCTGATTTCTTCATTGTACATCCAAATTGCTTCCAAAAGACTTAGGAATTGTGGATGAATGAGGTTGATATGACTAGTTCATATGGATTGGGTGATAGGGAGAATTCAAGGATGTATGTCTTTGTTGATCTTGGTAGGAGATAGGGTAAGTGGACAACAAGCTAGTATTGATAGGCATGGTAGATGGAGGGACATAAGGACCCAATATAGATGGAAGGTTTGACGGTCTCAGCTTTGGAATGTAGGGACCAAGGATGGATTTGGAAGATGGAGAAGACTGATTCTTATTCTTGAATGGAGAGATATAAAGTGTGGAGGAGATATCAACATATTTAGAGTGACCTGCATGACCAAGGCTCTTCTCTTTAGAATTCATCTTTATATCAACAGGAGCATGAGTAGCTTTGATAGGAGAAATTGGAGCTTGATGGGATGTATTTTTCTGCAAGGGATTTATGCTTTGATCTTGACAAGGATCATGAGATGGTGTACAAAGGATACTTTGCTCTTGATTTTTAATAGGTTCCTTAGAGATGGTGGAAAGGATATCTTGATCTTGCTTTGGAGATGGATAAGATATAGGACATGTAAGAATTTCTGCTGGGAAGAAATGGAAGGGGATGATAAAATAATCATGAGACTATTGAGATGTGTGACTTTGGTCAACCATTGGATAAGGATGGATGGTGTCTTGATCTTGATTGTTGCTGATATTTGTTTCTTTGCATATTGGATTTCCCTCTTGACATGGAGCCACTTCTATGGATGAGGTGGGAGTTTTGATATGCATGATGGACTCTTGAAAGGCTAATGGAGTATCATTTTGAGTAGGCATGATAAGCGTTGAAGCACATGGAAGCTTGGGGTCTATGATCTTTAGAGCCTGAGAATGGCTTGCATTTGTATGTTGATTAGCTTGGATCTCTTTTAGAGGTAGTCCTTGAGAGTAAACATAGTCGTCAGTAGGCTTAGTTCTTGATAGAGATGGGGAAGCTTTAGGAGATGGAGGAATAGTGGAAGAAATAGATGGGATATACAAACCATTTCTAGACATGGATTCCTGATATTGATCATGCGTGAGATTAGTATCTTAAGTAGATGATTCATTAGGAATTTCCACTTCAATTATGCCATCATCTATGAGATCTTGGATTTTATATTTCAACTCCATGAAATACAAAGTTTTATGCTTTTTATGTCGATGATATGCACAATAGGGACTCAAGAATCTGAATCCACATGATGTGGCTTGAGGCAATGTGAGGAGATTATGCTCAAGAAATGCTTCCAATACTAATGTATAAGATTGTCCCAAAGGAGTAAATATTCTCTCTAAAGGATAATTAGACGCTTCTTGACTTGCAATATCCTTCCTTTGCTGATAGAAGAGACTTTCATCTGATTCTGTCATAGTTTCCTTTATAATCTCTTGATCAAAGATAGGATGATCATACAAATGTTCTTGATCAAAGATGGGGTTGTCATAAAACTGTTCTTAATCAAAGATGGGATTGTCATAAAATTGTTCTTGATCAAAGATGGGATTTCCATACCAAGATTTATCCATGTTGGAAGGAAGTGTGGAGATGTGAGAATCATGATCAAATAGCAAAGGACAAGTCGATCTTAATGAGGATTCATCAAATGAAGTATCCTTTTCCTTCTTGTTCAATTCCTGAAGTTTAGATTTTAAAGATTCAAGTTGTTTGAATAAAGTTGCCATAAGAATCTCTTCTTTGCTTTTAGACATTGTAAGATTGTCTTGATGCGCTTGCTTAGAAGATTGAAGAGAAGGTATGATGAATCAATTGATTAAATGACAGGTGCTGAAGTGATATCTAAAGTGTTGATTAAGTCCAAGACCAAAGGACAAAGGAGATAATGTCCAACTGAGACAGAGATAGCAATGAATCTGATCTTGAATCAAGGTTGACAAACCTTCTTTTGCAACTCAGGACAAGGATAGCGCAGACAAAGATGATAAGATAACAAGTCACTTGGACTAGCACAACAAAGTTAGATTTTGAAACAACAATGAGTCAAACTATCAACAGATTGTAGTCATAGATAGACTAGTGATGATTTTGATGAAAGCATGGATTTGTGAAGATTCAGAGAGAAACTTCACAGCAGAATATAGACTTGGAATGCAAGGTGATATATTTCTAGAGTTCCTTAAAATCACTTCAAGTTCACATAGGCATAAATAAGTTGATTCACTTGACCGACACTGTGATGATACCTAAAGTGTTATCCAAGTCCAAGACCAAAGAGACCAAGAGATAAACATCCAACTGAGAAGGAGATAGAAAAAGACTCCGATCTTGAGTCAAAGTTAACGAACCTACTCTCACAACTTAGAACAAGGAAACTGTAGACAAAGATGATAAGATTGAACAAAGGACTCGATCAATTAGACAAGTGTAACAACATCAGATCTCAAGATAATGATAGGTTAGACTAACAATAGATTGCAATTGCATGTGAATTAGCAGAAGCATTATGATAGTGAAAATTTCAAAATAGACTAAATGTAGTAGGATAGACCGATGAAAGAACAAGTTTTGACAAGTTTTTGAAAAAAAATTGATAGAGTTTTGATAGAGTTTTGACAGAGTTTTAGACAAGACAAGATAGGAAAATATCCAAAGTTTATAGTTTTCCAGATCGTTTGATTTTTGTTGTTGTTGTTTTAGTAAACACTCACACAAAACACATCATGGAGATTATTTGTTGTAAAAATAATAATAATAGACACACCACAATCCTAGGTAAGCCAGGGCAATATCTGTTGAATTCCCACTTGACCCGAAGTTCAGCCACGCTTACTCATAGCAGACAACTTAGAAGCTTGGAGGCACAGGCTCCTCCTTATAGTGCACTCACTTCTCAGGAACACCAAGCTTCGAATCTTAAGAGAATCACTTCCCAAAGGACCATTGTCTCTACTAAGAGTCATGAAAATGTGGGACATCTTAGTCGATCTCTGACCTTCTGCGCCAACAGATAGACGGTTTTTGGTCACTAAAAAAAAGTTTGTAGTCAAGGGCATCCGTTCAGGTGGTTGTGATTAAGTCATTTTCTCAATAAAGGGGGCTCTCCCAATCCTTTCAAATCAAGGTTTTCACCTTAACAATGTAGGGACTTTAACACACCACTAGGGTACTAGAGGAGATTTTGGTTGCTACAACAAATTCACACCTATCCATTGTGAGACTAATCACAATGACATTTTTTATATACCGGTTCGGAAGGACTTGGATTTATCCTGTTACCGGTTGGGAAATCCACTCTCACTGGCTCTATTAAAGCACTCGGGAGGTAACCACGCTAAATAAATTATATCAGTTTTTCTTACACCCAAGATCCATGAAGGCAAGGGGAGAGGATACATTCATATAATTCTTAGGATTACAATCTAAAAGACACTTCAAACACATAAGAAAATTACAATAATATTTCTGGATTTTTTATCATCCCAAAAGGGCAAGAGCATAGTTTCCTGACATCATTGTCATTCCTAAAAATACCAAATAGAAGTTCATTTTAGAATTCTTGCATGTGGGTTCCTATTTTAATAAAATAAAACAAAATGAAAGCACAATGTTTAGCATGCTATCGATCAAGGAAACCTAGAAGATGATTCGTTAGTAGTCTGTATTTTTAGTCTTCTTTTCAAATGTCATGTAAACAACTGTTAGGCTGTAATCAACAAGATAAGTTAGAGAACAACAAAGCCCAAAACTTGTCAGTGCTAAAAAAATCATAAAATCATAAATTTGATTGTATATTCAGAAAGTAGATAAAAAATCACGCACTTTCAAAAAAAATTGCACTAAAAAATGTTACCGTATGAGCTCGTACGAGGCTTTGGAATCTGAAAAATAGAGGATTAGATAGGTACAGTGATGAAAACCTGTACTTTATGATAAATTTTTGACTAAAATCCAAAAACTAATAAAAACCCATAAATATTCAAACAATTCTATCCAAAATAAAAAGAAATGCACTCAATTTGGACTTAAAATGAGCAAGATATGATCGTTTAAATTTAGACTCCAAATTCAAAAATCTCAATGGTGAAGGCTAAAGTTTTTTCAAACCCTGCTGATGTCATCAACCTATGAGTTTAAATTTGATGGTTTTGTGGCTGTCACAGAAGGTCATGTAGAATGATGGTTTGATGACCGTCAAATTTAACATAGTGAAAAAAAATCTAATTATTTTTTTCAGTTTTTTTTTAATTTTATTTTTTTTCAAAATTCTGTCTCGGGCTGAGTGCAAAAAAATCTGAAACCTGCCTCGATTTCCATGCAATGGTTTGTACGGCCGACAGGCAAAACAAATTTGCTACAGATTTGACTTTCACCGGATATGGGCGAGTTTACAGTCATTTTCAACCGAAATGATGTTCTGGACGCAATGGTGCAGTTAGATTTGGCTCAAAAGGAGAGCTTAAAAGGCATTGAGAAAATAATAGATAGAAGATAAAAGGATTTTTCAAACTTGCTCCATGCTAAAATAAAGATAAAATGTGTTGTTTTACCTGCAAAATCAGAGTACAAACATGATCCCAAGATTTTCAAAACTAATTCAAATGTGATGTCAAAAATAGAGGTTCTACCCCACAGTGGGCGCCAAAAATGTATATGTTAAATGTGACCTTGTTATTCAACCATACACTTCAACATAGTCCTTGTTCATCAGCCACATATAGAAGTGAATATGAGTTATTCATCTTGCATGCCTGTATGAATCGGCCTATTGCCTTCTATCCAGACGGGGTTTTGAATGAATCTCACAATAAGAGTCTCACAACCTAAACCAATCCAAGAGCAAAGGATTTTTCTCCATGAATGCAATGTAATGTAATGCAAGATTAATCTAAGAACATGAAAGATGCAAGATTAATCTAAATGAAAATAAACTAAGACATGATAAGAAATATGAGATTAATCTAAGAAAATGAAGCTATTCTATTGCAAAATGAGAGCTTAATGTAAATGAGATTATGAGCTAAAATGCAGCAACAATTCTTTATTCTAACAATGCATATTCTTGAATGAGAAATGGGAGTTCTTTTACAGACTGAGAATCTGCTCAGAATAGAAAGTTTCCTTTTGAATTAAAATAGATAAAAAAGTCAGTTCAGATTAACAAGTTTTCTTTAAAATAAAACAACAAACTATTTTCTCTTTGTTTTTTAAACTATTTTCTTTCTCTTTAAAGTACAGTTAATTCAAAGTTTCTATTTCTAAACTGAAGAGAAGATTTTTGAGAGAATATTTAATTAAATAAATAGAATATAACTTCATAAATGTGTTTTTCTTAATTATTTGAATAATTAAATTCAATTATTGAAATGAGGATATTTATTTAATAATTAAATATTATTTAATTCATTTTTATGTGTTTTAGCTAAAAGGGGTGAATTTAATTTAATTAAAGTGCTAGGACTTTATAATTAAATCAATTCAATCATAGGGTTTATTTAGCTAATTGATGTTTTAGGAATTAAATATAATGTATGATTAATGCAGATTTAGGATTTTCTACATTTGACACTTAGGTTGAGTAGAGTCAG
Organism: Thuja plicata; assembly: GCA_018584345.1. Taxonomy (NCBI): domain Eukaryota; kingdom Viridiplantae; phylum Streptophyta; class Pinopsida; order Cupressales; family Cupressaceae; genus Thuja; species Thuja plicata. The sequence goes on along the minus strand of MU223366.1, from coordinate 537,430 downwards.
TCAAAAATCAAAATTGGCTAGTACAATAGGACTTTGATGATTTAGAAGAATGACAAATGCAACAAAATTGGTTAGGGTTGCAAGATGTCAATTTTGGGGTGTTACATTTTGCCCCTCTTTGAATTGATGTTACATCGTCTAACTATGTAGCTGTCCTCTGTCTGCTCCGTCTCCCACTGCCACTCGCACTGGGATCAATCCTCATCTATCATGTGGGTATGTCCACCTATACGGTGCATGGCCATGGCCCCTGCTATGGTACCTGCTATGGTGGTGGCCGTGGTATCTTCTCTAGTGGAGGTACTGGTGCCTACTGTTGTGGCACCTTTGGGTATACTACCTATGCTGGCACTCCCATGCCAACTGAATCCGTAAACCATGGAAAGGGATGAGTAATGAAATACTCCCTGTACTCTGTGGTCATGCCGCCATCTACAACCCCACTCTGATAATCCATCCGTGTCCAAGCTAGGGGTCACATGTCTATCATGCATTGACTAGTATCCAACTTGATCAACCATCCCTTCCTAAGCTCATCCACAAAATGAGCATAAGAACAATACTCATGTAATGTCTCTTGTGTCTGGCTGAACTACCGCCAGACACGTGTAAGAGGAAACCGCTCAATAATGGATATGGTCTGACCAATGAGTGGTCATGACACAAGCATATAGCCCAGCTATTTGCTGGCATCATCCCACTCCTTTGTCAGCCTCCAAGGTCTCCATGTCACAGCTACCCAGTTCGCTCGCCACTACTCTATCTTACCCAGCAGTACGGGCTGAGTAATAAAACTTCTATAACTATATATGTATGGCTCCAATGGTTTTCTTAGATCCTCACACATAGGTCAGGTAACTAGAAGGTGCTCCCATGCCCACACCTATAGAAGCAATACTCCTACATCCATACTCTTCGCTTCTCTATAGGTGATCTCGTGCATCTCATGGTACATGTGGGAAAGCATATACTGACCCCATCTGTATCTGCCTAGCTCAACCAGCATCCTCTGTAACATCTAACCCCAACCACACTTAAAACTATGCTGACCATGATCAGGCATCAAATATCATCCAAGGAATGTGTTGACGGGGTTTGTGACCGAGTTTGCCAACAGGTGTAAGTTGTCACTAGGTACCAGGGTATCGACCAACTTTGCCTGTAAAGGTTGTCTAGAGAAATGAGATTCTGCAGGCCTTCAAGTACATAAGAGTTGGGTCTTGATGGTGCAGGAGCTAAGTTTGGTGTTGTGACTATTTTGTTTGGGGGGGTAGCTGGTTATCTTAACTCGTCTTCTCTGGGGATTTAGGTAAGTAGGGTTTCCTGCAAGCATTCATTAATTAACCAAATAAAATTCAAAAGATAGGCTATTGTTAGAAGTATTCCATCTACCTATAGTCATGCAAATATATTCAAAACATCAACCATGCTCTAACATGCTACACTAAAATACTGAATACACACAAAACCATCAGTTCACATATATACAATAGCGAGGGAAAAAGGAGGTCATTAATCTACTTAAAATATCAAAGCAAGGGACATAAGAAACATACAACACAAAAGAATATCAACTTAGAGATCAAGAGACCAACAACAATGTCACTAGAATCCTTCCTTCTTCATTAATGGTTTTCTAGCATCACTGGTGAGTACATCAACAATGGCTCCAAGGGAGCATCTATTTACTGAACTGCTAAAAACTAAGGAGCATTGAGCTCTGCAAAAAATAGAAATGAAACTGAAATTCTCTAGCTATGGGCTGCAAAATCATCAATTTTTTTGACCCTTGGAATGAGGTCAGACTTGTTATTTATACACAAATTTTCCCTAGAACTAACCTAACTTATCTTTACACTCAATCAATAAAATATAATTTATGGTGGCTGGTACTACCTGCACCACACTACAAATACCTCGAGAAGGGCAGAGGTCTGACATGTCTAAAGAATGAGACAAGAAAGGAGATATGGAAGAATCAACATTGAGAAGAGAGCCAGAGGGAGAAATAGAGGAAATATGATCCCCCGAGGATCGAGGCTACATGCTTCATCAATGGAGAAGCATCTCACTGTCTTCGATGTGCTAGGTGTTATGCTGGGGTAGTGCCTTAGGAAGACCACCTATCAGAACTGATCCTTGAGCCGATGTGCCTTGCTGGAGTCACCCACTTCCTAAAATCCTTATTAACTACTTGATGATGACCGGTTGGTTCTAGGGAACCTAGACGCAGGTCATCAAAGAATACAAAACTGTAGATCTAGAACTCTGGGATCTGGGAGCTTACGCTCTGAAATAATAATGAATACAAAATACACCATGATGGAAAATATCTCTAGAATCTAGAAAACCTTATTCCTCCTTATTGTTTTTGAATGCTTCTAATACTTGGCTTACACCCTCTTTGTCTATCTTTGATGTTGTCCCATCAGCCACAGACAACCTCCAGCTTCTCTTTGACTTCTCTGGCCCTGTTCCAGAAATCATCTACCATCTTCATGACATCATGTGCCTAGATCATCATCTTGGATAATCTTGATAACCTTCCCCTACAAAATTCCCTGGCAGATGGATACAGGGACTCCATCTGTTCATCATATTTATTGAGGACATAGTCCTCCGGGGTGCATGTCCCAGTGGTGAAGGGGTCGACTTGTGACACTATTACCACAAATGCCTGAAATAAGCCCAAAGGATATTGGGCCACGGTCACCTACTCTTTTAGGGCCTTAACCAATTCCTTGCACACCATGATTTTGAGGCCAAGTCTAGAGTACTAGGCCTAGAGAGAATCATATTAATCCTCTCCCAAATTTCCCGCCTCTGTGACAATTTCTTCTCCGGTGTTGAAATATTCCTCCAACCTGATCTTCCATTTTTCATATTTCTCCAAGTCCTATTCCCATATAATAATAGAGGCATTTGCCTAACTAAGGAGAATATTGATCTGATATAGATTTGGGAGATACACCACTAAAAATTGCCTTACAACAACTATATGTTCAGTGACCCACTCGTCCATAGCCAAGGCCTTCTTCTTCATGGCCCTTAAAGAGTCCATATCACCCTATGCAAGTGGTAATCTAGAGGTAGAAGCTTCTGGGCGAACCTCAGCTAGGGGCTATGTAAGTTCTGCCAGAAGTGTGAGGAGATTTGCATTGGTTTCTCTTTCCTCCTTTAACTTCTGGGTTTGTTTATGTTATTGAGCCTCTATTACTTTGGTGGCCTCCTTCACCAGGTCCAACTCCCCATCCTTATCTCTTCTTCCTAGTGCCACCTCTGTAATAGTATAATCTTTGGGCCTTATGACCACTGCATCTATATCTGGGGGAGGTGTTGTGATTTCCACAACTATACTTCCTGTTGGGCTGGTCCATAAGGTATGGACCATCCGAGCTTTCTTAGGCCTTTTGGCCTCCACATTTTGGGCCACCATTTTGGCCAGGGAGAGTGGAACACCTATTGTTACCACTGAGGCCTTTCTCTTCATTGATTCTACCAGTTATTGGGGTGGCAGGGGCAGCTTCACTATTAAGACCTGGGCATCTGGATTCCCTTTAGAATCTGGCAGTGTATTCCCAGGATCAACATTGTCATCGGGCTCTTTTTCCTTTTCCTATTCCTGTTCCTTTCCCTACTCTCTGGAAGTCTCAATGTTTTCCACCATATTGGCATCTTCTTTTGTGATATCCAGGGTTTCTTCTCTACTAGTATCAATATCACCTTTATCCTGGGGACCTTCCGGGTCCTTCTCAGCATTAGTTGACTCAATATTTATATTTTTGGGGATTCCACCATCATTCCACTACTATTGTTCTTTGGCCTCATCAGCTTCATTTTCTGGGACATTTTCCTCCACTGGGACATCTTGTGGAGGTGGGTGAGGTATCTGGTCAAAGTTTAGCAATGCAACCACCTTTACTACCTCACCAAATGTACTTCAGGGTAACTGGTCATCCGGAGTAACCGAAGGCATTTGGAGCATGACGATTGGGGATACAATTGATCCCGTGGGTCTAGTTTCCTCAATCATTAGTTGCTCATCTATGGTTGGCCTTGGTTCATCCTCAGTTTCTTGGATCGACATTTTCTCCCACTCGGTCTCCTTTTGTATTTCCTCCCAGACTTCCTACTCTGCGGAAGCTCCTTATTCTGGGACTTCTTCTTCCGTGGGGGTATCCTCTTTCTCTTGGGTAGTGATCTCCTCCACTACATGATCTATATCCTCATGAAGGTTCATGAGCTCATTTGTTCCAAAGAAATCATCAAAATTGTTGTGTGGGGAGAGGAATCATAAATATTCTCAAGTTCAGGGGAATTCGAACTGACATCAACCAGAGGCAGGTCAGGCATACTGGGGCTAGTGGCTGCACTTGGAGTGGGGGTCACCTTATGCATCTTCTTCCTTAGTAATGGCACCCTGGTATCCAAAATACTTTTAGACTCCACCTCAGCGAAATTCTACCTGCTCATCATTGCGACCAATGACGGGGATCCCGCCAGGCAAGCAGATGCTACCGGAGTTGCAAGGAGGCCCTATGAAAGTTGTGTGCTAATCTGCTGGCTCGCCAGCCTTGCCAAGTCTATTTGTTTTTGTAGCTATACCATTATGGGGGCTGGGCCCGGAGGGGGTACCTTGGCTTGGGTATCTTCTTTCTCCTTCCCCTTTCTTGTGCTAGGTCTAGCGGCAACAGTGGGCCTTCGAATTATTGGTCCCTTCTAGGTGCTCCTTGGACACACCTAGGAAAAATAATTATGACTGGCCTCTAAATTGGGGTGGCATACTCCCTCAATTGTTAAATATTCTGGGGTGGCCCAATCCACCAGAGGGAGATCCATTTTGTCTAACCCCTACCCTTTATATGATGGGTCCTCCAGCAGCCCGTCATCTAAGAACCCTTCAGAAAATTCTGAAGGTCAAGTACTTTCATCAGTCCTTTGGACATCCACAAATGTTGGCAGGCCCAGAGATCAAAACTGTCTTGGCAATCTGCCCAAAAATCTTCAATGTATACTATATATGTGGTTTGGAGGCCCGGGGAAGTGCCAAAGCTATCTTTCCAAGGGGATCAAAACCTTTTCTAGTATGGTCAAATTCGACCAACCCCAAAATCTGTAGCTCATTATTTGCCTCCTTTACTATGGCCAAACTATAGATATAGTTCCCACAAGAGATTGGGAATGGGATATTGGTGACCTTCTTCACTGTGAAGAGGGCGTGCAGCTCCAAACTCTGTCAGTAGAATTCTAAAAGAATTATTCTATCCCTGCAATACCAGGGAAGAAGATAGGGTTTCTCAGAGAAGTCGATCACCCAAATATATGTGTATTTCTGGAATTGAATGAAATAATATCTGTAATAACTCACCAAGTTCATTGCCTTTTGCAATAACCAGTATCCCGAATCCCGAGTAAGTGTCAATATGTTTTGGTAAATGAAGGCATCATTTACCCTGCAAAAATTTGTGAAACTGAGTTCCCACGGGATCTGGGGATAATGATCCCATGGTGTCAACTGGCCCGGCCCATTCCTGAGAATTCCCATTTTTTGCAAACCTAGAAAATCTAGTCTTTGTTGGTATAGTTTCCATAGCACATAAGATATCATGTAGAACTTTGAATTCTGTAGGACTCCCTTCAATTGCAAGTCCACATGGTTGGCTATAATAGCTTCCCAATTGAAGGTTTGGTTGCGGGTAGTGATGCAATAGAGGAAGTAGTACATCCATGCCAAGAAATCCTAGGTATAGGGCTATTCAAAGATCTGACACAAAAATATAATGCTCGCCTAAATGGGCTCTTTGAAATCCCCATGGTGAATCTCCAACTTCATCTTTTTATGGTCCCTCTTTGGGGACTTTAGCCACTGAGAGTTGAGATATTTCCAAGAAAGGAGAGAAGCTCCCACAAACTCCTCCAATGACTTGGACTAGGTGAGAACGATGGACCCCTTGAATTGAGGGATCCCCAGCCCTGAAGTGAAATTTGTTGCATCCAGATTGATGATAGTCACTGGATAATGTAACAACTGGGGATCATCGAGAAGAATAGTCTGAGTAGGAGCATTATAGAGTGTTTCCAGTTGAAGTATTAGCTCTAGTGATTGCACCAATCAAGGGAAGTTTTCTACCTTAATAATTCTGGAGCTGGCCAAGTGGATAGCCATATTGTCTCCATTGGCTTTCAGTTTGTATATGGCTTGAACTAAGCCCTGCATTCCAGCCCAAAGTACGGGCTCTATGTCTATTATTTCTTGCACTTTGGAGTCCACCTTGGACCCCACAAGAGTGCCCTCCTTTGGGTATTTGGAGGTCAGTGGTAGCTTAGCCATCATATTTTCAGCCTTAGTCTTTGTGGCCACCCGAGTGGAGGTAGTAGGTAGCTCCGGGCTATTAGGAGGAGTGATCACTTCAGACATCTTTATCAAAAAATTTGCAATTTGCAAGACTAGAGAACCGTCAATACATGATACAATAATAACTTTATGGATTCTAGGGAAATCATCACCATTTCACACCTATAAAAAAAGTGTTAGCATACGGAAAAATCTCAAAGTATTAAGATAAACATGAGTCAGATTTTGGTAAACACCCAGAGACTCCCGAGTGTTGGACTAAATGACAAAAATGGGATGAAGACTCAGGGACCTCTCAGCACCTAGAGTCCAGAAGAGTTATCCATTGTCGATGTGACCTAAAATGAGCCATATTAGGCTGACGTGGGTTGTCACATGACCACATGACAGGCGGCATAATGAAATTAATGGCAACAAGTGGGCAGACACGAGGGAAGTAAATTCCAGATGGGGTGGGGATGTGAATGCCCACTCATGGGAAATTAATCCTTCCATTAAGATGACACGATAGAGGGGAGAGAAAGCCACCATGATTCAAACCAATGAGGTGTCAAGTTCAAACTGTGGCAAATACCTCTAGATGAGCTTGATAGAGTGGTTCAAAACGTGATGGAGTGCGGCGAGCTTGACAAGATGGGAGGATATATGGGAAAGACACACCTGATGTGTAGGGGGTTAAGGAACCATGAGGGCTGAAGCACAACTTGCAGGCCAACCAGAAGACAAATGACATATATACACTATTTACAAATTTACATGGTGTACATAATATACAGTGGCCCCTAAAGATATATTACAACAATGTACCAAATATATACTATATTAAAACTACATAGAGG
>MU223366.1:507060-530186 GCA_018584345.1 Thuja plicata | reverse complement strand
CAAAAAATGAAACCAGAGATGAAAAAAAAAAGAGACGAAAAAAAACAAAAGAAACCAACAAGAACCAGAAAACATAAAACCAAAGAAGGAAAAAAAATGAAATCCTACCTGGAAACATGAAGAATGCAGGGAAGATGAGCATGAGAGGTGCTCTGCAAAAAAATCAGCCTCGAATGAACACACACAAGTACCGCAAACCATTGTTCAATTAACCACTAAGAATAGGAGAAAAATATTGTTTAATCACCTTAATTACCTTGAAATTTATTTGAATGCTCTAAGTGTTTTAATCGCGGTAAATGTGAAAATGATAGGTAGCTTCTATTTATGCCCTTAGGGTAAATATAGGTTGCATTCTTTCTACAAACTCTGGAACAAGCAAACTTTCAGACTCCAGGCCCGGGGATTCCATGCAACTATACCTCCTTGCAAAAGAAGGCATGATGAAAGAGAATCCCAGAGTCTAAGATCCGGCTCTTGAAAGAACAAAAAAATGCTGAGACCGGGTCCTGGAGACACAAGAAGACTAAATAAAAAAGAAAGACAACCCTCACGGAAGAAAATCCAAGAGGGAAAACAAAGAAAACAAAAAGAAGACAAGGGAAAGAGAAAAAGAAAAAAGGGGGACCCAACATTTTGCCTATAAAATGTAGGGACAGGTATGCAGGGCATAACAAATGGTAACTATCTGGGACGGATGCCTTAGAGTATTCAAGAACTTTAGAATCTCTGGTTAGAAAAATTGGAATAAATCTTTACCAGGAGCATTCTTCTTACACAATGCAATGCATCTGGGAAAATTGAGCTCATCACTTGATTCAATCTTATGGTTTTTCTTTAGTTGTGAAGTGTGTGCTTTGAAATAAAACCAAGCCAATGACCTCCAGGAGGAACAAAGAGGAGGCAATAAGTAAATCAAACCAAATTTTTCATTTTTTGCATGTTTCCCTCGGATACCAAAATTCTCCATTTTCCAGTTCTCTCTTCTCTTTCTTCTCTTGATGGGAAGGCGATACTTCTTTCACTGTGAACCTTAAGCTTAGCTAATTTTAACGGTGGTACTTATTTCACCTTACCACCCACCTTTAAATTACCAAACAGGAGAGGAAGTTCTGGACCTAGGATATTTTTAATGATTTTTAGACTTGGTCATTCGATCAGTGCAAACGATCTGTCCTCAGGGTGTCCGATTACTTGCTTAGATTTTCATTTAACTGATGTCTAAACTGTCAAGATGTGAATCCGATGAAGATCACCCATAACCTTTTACCATACTTACAAAATAAATCCAAGGCGTGGAAAAATTCCTCCATGCTAACAATAGATTCTAACTTCAGTGGAACGCATAAGGTACCATTCCAAAGACTAGATGTTATGTTAGGCATACCAGTCTACAAAATGAAGGCAACACGTTGGGAACCCGAAAAGAAAAAGAAGACAAGGAGAAACTGAAAGAAAATGAAAACACCAAAAAGAGGTGACCCCAGGGGATGGCCAACAAGAACTATTTACAAGGCATTCCAAACGGAGTACTGAGAAAGATACTTATAAGCAAGAAATATACATATATTACAACTTCAGGCCAACTCACCACCTAACTTATTCAAAGTAGTACTTGGGGAACTACCCATTGATAGGTAATGGGATGGCTTCTCTGGTCATAGTGTTTAGGTGATAATTATTTTCCCCATATATCTTAGATATCAGGTATGGTCCAAGCCAGAGCCATTGAAACTTAGTGTGCTTTCCTTTCTTTTCCCAGGCTTTGTCTGACAAGAGAACCAAGTCTGAAATTTGAAAGGCCTTATATTGGGATCTTCTTTCAAACCATCATCTTACTACTACTTGGTGATGTGCAAAATGTTCAAGGGTTGTGTCTCTTTGTTCCTCCATCTACACCAGATCCAAAAGTCAAACTTCCACGATGTTGTCCCAGTTGCTGAACTCCTATATGAACTATAAAATTGAGATCTATAAGTTGATGGGGAATACTGGATTCTGGCCATAAACTAGATGGAATGGGGATGTCCCTAGGGCTGCCTTTACTTGGATGTGATCTACCTAGAGAGTGAACCTAAGCTTTTGGTGCCAGTCCCCGGGATTCTGTTCTAACAGATGTTTGATCACCTCAAGTAAATTTTTGTTGGTTGATTCAGCAACACCATTTCTTTGAGGGTAATAGTTTCTAGAGAACTTCAAGGTGAACTTCCTGTCATAGGTCCATTCGAGTAATTATGCTGAATAAAATGCCAGACCATTTTCACATACTATAGAAAAGGGCATTCCAAATCTTGTGACGATGTTTTCTTCCAGGAATTTTATAACTATGTCTGTCGTGTTGTTTTTACAAGGAATCACTTCGAACCATCAGGTACAATAATCGGTATCAGTTGTGTGCTAAAAATATATCACACTTCTATGAATCATTATATCCAAGATCACTCAAGAATGAGGTCTCAAATGGTGACTCATAGCTCTCTATTCATGGAGTGCAAAGGTGCGTGATGGAGGTCCTCAAATTGACCTAGTTTGTGCCCCTTCAAGTACACCATAAAATGAGAGATTCTATATGATAATGCATGATTTTGTCTATATGATAATGGAATTATTCTATATGATAAAAATGCATGATTATTCTATGAAAGGAAATACGAATGCAAAATTAATCTATGAAAGAAAATATGGGTTTAATCTAAAATGCAGATGCAAAATTAATCTAAATGAATTGCCATGAATGCATGAGAGAATAAGACAAGAAGAGAGAAGTTGCAATATCCAAGCTCAAGTGCTCAAATTCTCCTCCAAAATTGGTCTCCAATCCTATAGCATAACAATAAACTAAAGAATGTGTGTGTTTTTTTATTATTATGATTATGCAAATGAGAAGGAGAGGCTTCCTTATAAAGAGCAATGGATGGTGGAGATTAAGAGGTAAAAAAAGGAAAATAAAGCAATGGTGGAGATTAAATCTTGGTTGCTCCATGTGCTTTAAATGTTCAAAAGGAAAGATCAAAGAGCTATGATTAAGAGGCAAAAAAAAACCCACCACTTAGGAAGATATTAGAATAGTCCGAAGGGATAACTGAGAGGGGGGGGGGGTGAATCGGTTATCAGTAACTTTACTTATTTTTAATTATTTAACTCTAGAAAACAATAAATTAAATACACATTCAGATAACATAGTACACAATACACAATTTGATTATGGGGAAACCAAATGGTAAAAACCCCGGTGGGAATTAACACCCATAATGAACTATACTTGTTTATAGTAATCCCTGTTAGAAGATATTTCAACCCTGTTAGGAGTTGTACTTTACAATGCAAGAAGTATAGTGACCTGGTTAAGGGTCAGACCCTATTAGGAGTCTTGTAAAAATAACCTTGTTAGGGGTGGTGGACTCATTGTCCAAAAGCTCACTGCTTAATGGTGAAATCTACAACCTTCTGTAGAACAGATATGCACTATACCTGATGATGAACTATAGAGTAGACCTATTGTCTTGATCAGTTCCAGTGTATTGTAATCTTTCACTTATTCACATAGACTCTTGATGAATGAACCACATCTGATATTGTTCTCTATACATCTTCTATCTCTTTTTGTATCATTCACACTTAGCGTATCACAAATGACTTGATATAAGTATCTTCCTCAAAGTATGAGATCATGGGACCTGTAAGATAACTCTTCATAACATACTTGTCAGCTCTACTAAGCATGCAAGCATAATTACAACCATGCAAGTATAAACTGAATAGACGCGATGCTTCACTAAGTCAGCCTCACCAAATTATCTATAACTTTGCAATATTCTTGAAACACGTTTGGCACCTTTAGATAACTATCATCAACTCATAACTAATCATGAATATACACACGCATATCCTAAAGATAGGTGCAACTCAAGAAACATGTTACATACATCAAATCTGAATAGATACTCTTCCAGAACTATAATTACCAATAATAGAATTACACAACTTGACTGAAACATCATATCTAGATCTGTGTGTATGAACATAACATAATAAATATGTCTATAACATGTATCTAACCATGGAAGTATTGATGTCATCATTCTGATAAGTACATGCAAAGTCACTACTGTGTATTATATGTTGTCATCAATGACAAACATACAATCAATTAATTGAACTTAAACAAATCTCCAACAATCTCCCCCTTTGACATTGATGGCAATATATGATATTAAAAACATCCTCTATTCATGGTGTCCTCTTTCTTTTATAATCTTCTCAATATCCTCATCAAATATTCCTCTACACTACATCAGTTCTTCTAACTATTTTTATACTCCCCAAGAGTATATGCTCCCCCTTACTATATACTTCCCCTTTGACATCAATGGCAAAGGGTGCTATAAATCATTAGGCACAGGTACTACTCAAGAAGTAGAGTAGTCAACCATTCATCAGTCACTTAATGACTGATGTTGTTGCTGATTTATCTAATCAGACTCAGGAGAGGGAATTAATCCCAACTTCTCCCTAAGATACTCAAAAGTATCTTTTGATAAGGGCTTTGTGAAAATATCTACCAACTATTCTTTGGTGCTCACATAGTCCAATTTCACATAGTGCAACCTTTTCTCTTAAAAAATGGTACTTTATCTCTATGTGTTTTGTCTTTGTGTGCATCATAGGGTTCTTAGACATGTTAATAGTGCTAGTGTTATCATAGTGAATAATAATAATCAACCTGAATGCCAAAGTCTTTAACCATCTGCTTGATCCAAACCATGGTTGAACAATTCAGTGTTGCTACAACATATTCAGCTTTTCCTATTGACTGAGAAATAGAGTTCTGCTTCTTGCTTATCCAAGAGACCAACCTATCTTCAAGGAATATTTCTCTTCCTGAAGTACTCTTCCTATCATCAATACAACCTTCCCAATCTGCATCTGTATTCACATGAATTTGTACATTCTCTGACTTAGGATACCATAAACCATAGTCTATAGTTCCCTTTACATATCTAAATATGCTTTTGATTTCCATTAGGTGACTCTGCTTTGGTTCAGCTGCAAATATTCCCACAATGCCAACTACATTAGATATGTCAGGTCTAGATTGAGTTAGATAAATGAGTTTTCCAATCATATATTTGTACAATTTCTTATCAACTGCTGTGGAATCATCATCTTTTGAAAGCTTGCTTCCTATTATCATAGGGGTGCATACTAGCTTATAGTCTTCCATCTTAAAGGTCTTCAATATTTCTTTCACATACTTTGACTGATTAATGAAAATACCTTTATCTGTCTACTTTACATTTAGTCCCAAAAAGTATTTTATAGGACCAATCATGCTCATTTCAAATTTATTCTGCATTTATTTTGCAAATTTTGTATTGAGCTTGTCATTACCTCCAAAGATAATGTCATCAAAAAATATGGCAACTAGCAGTAATCCATCAGGTGTCTCTCTTGTGAATAGGTTACAATCTGCTACTCCTTTCTTGAATCCAATCTTGGTAAGATAACCATCAAGTCTCTCATACAAAGCTCTTGGGCTCTGCTTAAGACCATAGAGTGCTTTCTTCAATCTATATACCATGTCTGGTTTATCTAAAAGATTAAAACCTTTAGGTTTTTCTATGCAGACTTCTTCCTTCAAGTCTCCATTCAAAAAAGCTAACTTTACATCCATTTGATAAACTTTAAAGTCTTTTAATGTTGCATAGGCCAAGAACAATTTAATGGCTTCCAGTCTTCTCACTGGGGAAAATATATCAGTGTAGTCTATTCCTTCTCTCTGTGCATATCCTTTACATACCAATCTTGCTTTGTTTCTTACTATTGTACCATCTTCATTCATCTTGTTTCTAAATACCCACTTTGTTCCAATCACATTTTTGTCACTAGGTCTTGGGACCAATTCCCATGTATCATTCTTAATGATCTGATCTAATTCTTCTTTCATTACATTCTTCCAATCAGAATTGTTACAAGCATTTTCAGCACTTAAATGTTCAATCTGTGAAAGTAAACATATGTCTTCATCCATTGCTAGAATTTTTTCTTTTTATCTGGTCAAAACACTGCTGCTCTGATCTCCAATGATATCATCTTTAGAGTGGTATCTGGACGTGAATTTAGGAACCTTAGGTGTGACTTCTTCTGTAATATATGATTCTTCTCTGCTTGATTCAAGGTCATTGCATGAGACACCAATGCAATCAAATTTTTCTTCAATAATATTATCCTTGTTGCTAGGCCTAGGTTTATCTTCAATCATAGGTGCATATTCATAGTATCTCTCTTGAACCATAAACTTCTCATCAATTTTTACATGAGTACCTTCAATTATCTTTTTCAATCTCAAATTAACACATATGTATTATTTTCTCTTTGTAGTGTAACCAAGGAAAATACCTTCATCACTTCTTGCATCAAACTTACCAATACCATCATCTCTCTTGATGTAGCACTTGCTACCAAAGATTCTGAAATACTTCACTATAGGTACATTACCAAACCAAAGTTCATAGGGTGTCTTATCTGCACCTGGCGTCAATTGAGTTCTGTTGATATTATAGACTGTTGTATTCACTACATCTCTCTAATATGTGTGCGCAACATTTCCTTCAATCATCATAGTGCGCGCTATATCAAGTATAATCTTGTTCCTCCTTTCTGCAATCCCATTCTTCTGAGGGGTTCTAGGAGCACTCAACTATCTTTTTATTCCATGTTCTTCATAGTAATCATAAAAATGATCAGAGGTGAACTCTCCTCCTCTATCTGATCTCAGACATTTCAGTTTTAATCTAGATTCATTCTCAACCTTAGTTTTGAATATTTTGAACTTCTTAAAGGCTTCAAACTTCTCTTTTAAGAATGCAACCCACATAATCCTTGAAAAATCATCAACAAAAAAAATGAAATATGTTTCTCCAAAGTATGATCTTGTTTGGGTAGGACCACATAAATTTGTATGCACTAGGTCCAATTTGTTTTCAGCTGAGTTATGCTTGCTTCTAAAAGAACTCATTACATGCTATCACATAACACATTCCCTGCACATTGTGTCAACTGGTCTTGCAATACTAGGAAGGTCTCTGACTTCCTTGACATTACTTATCTTTACTATGTTATCAAAATTGATATGACAGAGTCTCTTGTGCCATAACCAATTGTCATCCACTTTTGCAACAAAACAACTTACATCTGAATTGAGCTGAAAAACATTACCTTTTATTTTGGAACCTGATGAAATCATGTCTCCATCCTTGTTGTTAATGATGCACTTGTTGTCTTTGAACTCCAAATTATAACCTTTGTCAAGTAGTTGTCCAACACTTAGCAAGTTATGATGTAATCCATCAACATATAGAACATCACATGTCTTCTTCTTTCCATCCAAGGTGATAGAACCTCTACCTATGATAGGTTTAGGAGTGTTATCTCCAAATCTAACCATACCACCTTTGTAATTGTCTAAATGAAAAAATCTATCTTTGTCACATGTCATGTGATGAGAGAATCCACTATGAATGATCCAATCAATTATGATGTCTGCTTTGGAAATTAGGGCTAACTCGTGATCTTCCTTTTCATCTATAATGTCTATTTCCTCAAGAAACTTTTCCATGTCTCTAAGGGAAATGAATCTAATTTCATCTTCTCCTGAATCTTCATTAGTTACACCTTCTTCAGCATGGTAACATTCCTTCTTATATTTAGGTTTGTAATCAGATCTAAACTTCTTGACTCTTGTGGGACACTTAGATGCAAAGTGACCAATCTTGTTGCATGAAAAACATTTGAATGGAAGTTATCCTTCATATTTTCCTTTTCCTTTCTTTTCTCTTTTAGAAATCATAGCAATGATATCTTATAGTTCTTCATCAATTTCTTCTTTCTTATTATGGCTAGAGATATGTAAGGATTTCTTACTATGGACTGAGGCTTTGAAAGTTGTTTCACTTTTAGGTTCATTCTTCAATCTTGATATCTCAAATGCAGAGATTTTGCTGACCAAAGTCTCTCTCTTGAAGTCTTGTGAGAATTTCATGGTTTCCTCTAGAATACTTATCTTGTTTTCATAGTCTAATGTTAAGGTAGTTAACAACTTGTCCATTATATCTTCTTCTGATATTTCTCCACCATTGTTTATGATTCCAGAGACTCCTTCATTTATCCTTTGATTGTAGGCTCTAATATTCTCTTCAGGTAACATCTCAAGACTATTGTATTTATTTTTCCATGTCTTCCTAAGCGCATTCTTTTCTTTAATATCCCCTTAAAACATATCTTCTAAATACTTCCATATGGTGTATGCTCTGTCAATTCTCTTAATCTCAAAAAATTCACTATCAGATAGGACGCTAATTAGGGCTTCTTTAGCAATTGCATTATAGGTAAATGTTTCCTTTTGTCTATTAGTAGCATCATCCTTTGCAAGATCTTTCAAAGATGGAATAACAACTTCTTGTGTGGCAATTTCAAAGATCTCAAAGCCAACACACTGTAGATGTGTTATCATTTTGTTTTTACAATCCAGATAATTTTCTCCATTGAACTTAGGGCTCTCTTTTCTGAAGTAAGACATCTGACCTACCTTAAGTTGTTAGGCTTCTTCTCCAAGGCACTTGGCTCTGATACCAATTGTTAGAATAGTCCCAAGGGATAACTGAGAGGGGGGGTGAATCATTTATCAATAAATTTACATCTTTTTATTTCTTTAACTCTAAAATATAATAAAGTAAATACACATTCAGATAACGCAGTACACAACACAATTTAATTACAAGGAAACCAAATGGTAAAAACCCCAGTGGGAATTAACACCCACAATGAACTATACTTGTTTATAGTAATCCCTATTAGAAGATATTTCAACCATATTAGGAGTTGTAATTTACAATGCAATAAGTATAGTGACCTGGTTAAGGGTTAGACCCTGTTAGGAGTCTTTTACAAATAACCCTATTAGGGGTGGTGGACTCACTGTCCAAGAGCTCACTGCTTAATGGTGAAGGCTACAACCTTCTATAGAACAGATATGCACTTTATTTGATGATGAACTATAGAGTAGACCTGCTGTCTTGATCAGTTCTAATGTATTATAATCTTTCACTTCTTCTTCACATAGACTCTTGATGAATGAACCACATCTGATATTCTGCTGTATACATCTTCTATCTCTTTTCGTATCATTCACACTTAGCGTATCATAAATTACTTGTTATAAGTATCTTCCTCGAAGTATGAGATCATGGGAATTGTAAGATAACTCTTCATAACATACTTGTCAGCTCTACTAAGTACACAAGCATAATTACAACCGTGCAAATATAAATTGAATAGACGCGACGCTTCACTAAGTAGGCCTCATCAAATTATCTCTAACTTTGCAAACTTCTTAAAACACATTTGGCGCCTTTAGATAACTATCATAAACTCATAACTAATCATGAATATACATATGCATATTCTAAAGATAGGTGCAACTCAAGAAACATGTTACATACGTCGGCTCTGAACAGATACTCTTCCAGAACTGTAACTTCCACTAACAGAATTACACAACTTGACTAAAACATCATATCTGGATCTGCGTGAATGAACACAACATAATAAACATGTCTACAACATGTATCTAACCACGCAAGTCTTGATATCATCATTCTGATAAGTACATACAAAATCACTATTGTGTATCATATGTTGTCATCAATGACAAACATACAATCAATCAACTGAACAGAAACAAATCTCCAACAGAAGATGTAGAGAAAAAAAGATTTTTATTTATTTTTTATTTGATTTATTTATTTTTTTATCAAAAAGAGAGCTTTAAGTGGGGATTTTATTTATTTAAAAGAGAAATTTTCCTTTAATTAAATAAGATAAGATTATTTAATTAAAAGAGGGATATTAATTAAATAAGATAAAATCATTTAATTAAAAAGGGATATTTTAATTAAATAAGATTATTTCATTTAAGAGATATTTTATTTTATTTGAATAAGATTATTTCATATAGTAAAAAGTGACGATTTCTTTTAATTAAATAAGATTATTGATGAAATGATCAAACCTTAGGAAATATTGAAATAATTAAATTAATTACGATTTGATCAAGGAAATTAATTTGAATTGAAAATGTTGCATAGCATTGATTCAAGAATTTGATAAATTGATAAAATGATAAATGGGGCCCATAGCCTAGGCGACCATTTTAGGGTGCATACATTTGCCCCTCTTTGACTAATGTGTGATCATTCTAGGAACACATGTAGTCAAAGAATGTAGTTGAAGTGTGAGATAGATTCGGGATCACATAACAACACAGACATCAAGACCGTTGTAAATAAGTAATTGACATCAAAGCAAAGATAAGCCGATTGAAAAAGAGACAAGGTAAACACCGTTGTAAATAAGTAATTGACATGTCCAAAATAAGAATCTCAAGCAAGGTTGATATGATTAATAAAGCTGAATCAAGGATTGAAGTTTGATAGGTACTGCCCCCTCGTGATCTAAATCAAAATGAGATAGAGGAGAAATAACAAATTGATAAATTTGATCAAATCAAACTAAAGATAAGGTTCTTGATGTAAGATAAAAGATATAAGGATCACATAACCAAGGTAGATCATCAAGCATGAAATATTATGCCCCAAGGTTGAATTAGAAGAAAATAAATGGGGTGAAAGTGAATGGAAGATAGAAGTTTGGAAGAGGTGGAAAGAAATGGAGAGAAGAAGGAGAATTTGCCTTAACAAAGAGAATGCCCCAAAATCAATCAACTAATTAAGATAGAAAATTTCAATTGAGATCATGAAAGAAGATAAGGAAATGAAGATCAAACATGACCACAGTTGATGTCTACAAGAAAGATGAAGGAAACCCTCTCAAACTCATAATGCAGCCTAAAATGCAAACTAACATGAGGTCTAACAATGCAAGCTATATGAAAATGCAAAGGTGTACTTGCAATAGAGCAACTATAACATAGGACCTTGTGTTCGTCATTCATAAGAGAATGTTAAGGAACTTATTTTCATTGTTGGGCCATTATTAATGGACATCAAAAAATCACACAATCATCACTAGTCACAAGCGCAACTATGAAGATATGAATGTGATTTATATCAAATTGGAATGTGGAAAGATTCTAACATAAGCATAAAAGACATAAAGGTCGAGATGACTTCGATGTTAGCTTACCCAATTTAATGTAGCAAAACCATGCTCATATCAAGGCATAGAGGCCAGGATAACTAGAAGAACGGTTGTGAAAAAATAATCAAGGATGAAGCCTCAAATTTCCTAAGTGTGTCAAGAGAAAAACAAGAGACACTCAAGAGTTTCAAGACCACACCCACAAGAAGAAAGAAAATAAAAACATGCCCCATGCCCCAAGTCCTGTAGCTATGCATCATAGAGAAATTTATTAGACAAGGACACTCAATGAAAATCAATAACAGTTAGCACACAAAGAAAAGCTCATGACATAGCTCAAGCATTAAGTGTTGTGTTTAAAAATTTAAGTGTGTTAACTGATATTGAGTTCCAAGGATAAAGATCGAGTGCTTGCAAGCAGGTAAGATCACATGACAAAATTGGGTAAGACCAAACTGATAAGTGTTGAAAAACACTCAATGTCAGGGGTTGTATTGAAAAATACAGTTTGGGTGGTGTTGAAAAACACCATTTGGGAGGTGTTCTAAAGACTAACACATCCAAGAGACCAAAGCTAACATATTTATGCCCCCTAGACAAAGACAAAGACCAACTCTAGACCGAGGCAATAATGACAAGGCATGATGGAGAAAGGATAAGTGTCAAGGACACACGCTAAGAAACAGGGGTGCAAAGGCCTCAAGTAGCGCCCGTTTCCAGGTTTTCACCACTTGGATTTTATTACAATTTTTTCATTTTTTTCTTCTTTTTTTTCAGGACATTTTATTATTTTTTTTGAATTTTTGCTACCAAGGTGCCTGTTTCTAGGTTTTCACCAAAGCACTTTTTCTATTTTTTTGAATTTTTTTATTTTTTGTATTTTTGGAATATATAATTTTTTTGGAGATGCATCAAAGCACCTATTGCTAGGTTTTCACTAAGATGATCATTTTTTTAGGACATTTTCCAATTTTTAGAATTTTTGATAGTATATCATTTTTTTGGGATTTTTTCAGGATCAATAATTATGTACAAAGGATGCCTCCAGACAGAATGGGCATCATGGATAGAACTTCTTCAGGTGCAAGACATTGATAGGATCAGGGAGTTGCTCTCCCTCTGCTATAGACAGTAAATAAGCACCTGTCCCAAAAGCTGTTGTAATGATGTAAGCTCCAAGCCAATTAGGTTCAAATTTTTCTTTTTGATCTATATGATGTTGATTCATAAGATTTTCATGTAGGAAAAGATCTCCTACTTGGAATTCTCTAGGGTGAACCTTTTTTTGAAGGCTTTGGACATTCACTTTTGATAAACCCTCATATAGTCAAATGATTCTTGACTTTTCTCATCTAGAAGTTCTAACTCTTGAAGTCTCATGGCGCGGTAGTCTTCATCTGTAACTAGACCTTTGAGGGAAACTCTAAGTGAAGGGATCTCAACCTCCAAAGGTAACACTACTTTAGTGCCATATGAAAGGGAAAAAGGAGTAGCCCTAGTAGGAGTACAAATACTCATTCTATAGGCACACAAAGCTAGATTTATCTATAAGTGCCACTCTCTACCATTCTTACAAACTATTCTATGCAAGATTTTAAGAATGGTTTTGTTTGATGCCTCTGCTTGACCATTTCCTTGCAGGAAGTAAATAGAGGACCAATGTTTAATCTTGAATTTCTTGTAGATTTGTTTAAGTTATTTATTTTTAAATTGGCCTCCATTGTCAGTAATAATCTCATAAGGCACTCCATATCAACAGATGATATGGTTCAGAATGAATAGAGAGACTGTCTTTCCCAAAGCAATAGAAAGTGGGACATCTTCTACCCATTTAGTGAAGTAATTAGTAGCAGTGAAAATAAACTTGTGTCCACCTGATGAGTTGGGATGAATCTTCCCAACAAGATCAAAGGCCCAACACTAAAATGGCCAATGAGATATAGAAGGAATGAGCTCCCTCTCTAGAGCATGTATTAGGTTACCATGTTTTTGACACTTTTCACATGACTTTACAAAAGCTACTACATCATTCTGCATCATAGGCCAATAGTACCCTGCACTAAGCAATCTTCAGGCCATGGAAAGACCATTGGAATGTCCCCCATAGATGCCCTTGTGGATGTCAACTAACGCTTGGTCAGATTCTTCCTTTTCTAAGCATCTAAGAAATGTTCCATCTAGACCCCTCCTATACAAATCACCAGCGATAAGGAATGACAAGAGGCATTTCAGGTAAGGTTTTTGCATTTAGATCAGTTAAAGGTTTCAGGTATAATGTCATCCCAAAGATATGAGTAAATGGCACCATAACAGGATAACTCATGACCCATAAGGGTACACATGACATGACTTTCTTGGGAGTCATAATTAGGATGATGTAGCTCTTCCACCAGGAATTCAAATCTTGATTCATGTTGCTCTAGTTGAAGGAGTGAGGCAAGTGTAGACAGAGAATCAACTGCTTTGTTTTCTTCTCTAGGGATTTGCTAAAACATGACAAATGTGAAGTATCATTTCAAGGAATCAACCATTTTCTTGTAAGGTACCATTTTCTCATGTTTTGTTGATATTCCTCATTAACTTGGTTGATTATCAGCTATGAATACCCATAGATGTGTAACTCTATGATTCTCCATTCTATGGCCATTAAGTCCATTTGTTAAAGCTTCACACTGAGCAATGTTGTTTGTACATGGGAACAATAATTTATAAGACTTAGGGATCGTATACCCATGAGGAGAAACAAACAACACACTAGCTCCTGAACCATTTTGCATAAAGGATCCATCAAAGAACATATTCTATGTTATTTAAGTCATATAAATGAGGTGGTCATCTGGGAAGTCAACTTAAATAGGTGCATTATCTTGTATTGGGAAATCAGCCAATTGATCTACTATGGCTTGTCCTTTGATTTCTTTATGCTCAATGTACTGTATGTTGAAATCTAAAAGGATCATCATCCATTTAGCAAGTCTACCTGTGAGGGCGGCCTTACCTAGCAAATATTTGAGTGGATCTATTTTTTCTATGAGGTGTATAGTGTGCGCAAGCATGTAATGTCACAAATTTTGGGAAGCAAACACAACTGTAAGACAATCTTTCTCAATGCTGGTGTAGTTAACCTCGTATGAAACAAGAGTGCGGCTAATATAGTATATTGCTCTTTCTTTCCCATTTTCATCAAGTTGAGCTAGTAATGCCCCCAAGGAATATTTTTTCACTAAAATGTATAGAATAAGTGGTTTCCCTAGGATAGGAGGCATTCAAATGGGAGGATTTGCCAAGTAATTCTTGATTTGATCTATACTCTTTTGACAATCCTCATTCCAAACACATTTGACTCCTTTGTGTAAGTTCTTGTTGAAGGGTTGAGCTTTATCCACCAACTGTGAAATGAATCTCCTTATAGATTGAAGATGTCTGTGAAGACACCTCATTTGACTAATGTTTCTAGGAGGTGGCATATCTATAATTGCTTGGACCTTCTCAAGGTCTACCTCTATTCCTCTTGCTGAAATGATGAATCCTAGTAGTTTTCCAGAGGTGACTCCAAATGCACACTTTTTAGGATTTAACCTTAGTTGAAATTGTTCCATGCGATCTAGAATTACTTCTAAATCATCTAAGTGTGTGTCTCTTAGTTTAGACTTGGCCAAGGTATCATCCACATAATCTTCCATCTTTTTATGCATCATGTCATGAAAAATGGTTGTCATAGCTCGCTGATAGGTGGCTCCTACATTTTTTAATCCAAAAAGCATAACGTTCCAACAATAGGTACCCCATGTACAAGTGAATGCAGTCTTTTCTTGATCTTCAGGAGATATCTTAATCTGATTATACCCAAAAAACCATCCATCAAGGAATAAATCTCATAACCCGTAGTCATATCCACTATCATGTCTATATTGGGAAGTGGAAAGTCATCCTTTGGGCATGCTCTATTGACATCTATAAAATATTTGCAAACTTGAATGGATTTGTCATGTTTAGAAACTGGTACAATGTTTGATATCCATTCAGCATAGGCAATAGCTCTTATGAATTTTGCACCAAGGAGTTTCTGCAATTCTGCTTTGACTAGGAGAGCTATGTGAGGATGTATCTTTCTCAATCTTTGTTTAACTGGTTTGAAATTTGGAGCTATAGATAAGTGATGCATGATAAGATTAATGTCCAACCCTGGCATATCTAAATAAGTCCATGCAAAATTGATCTTCTTTTTCTATAAGAACTTAATGTAAGCTTCTTTTTCTATTGGTGACAAGGACTCAACCAAGTGTACTATTTATGGAGCCTCATCTATACCCAAATTGACTACTTGTGTTGGTTCAATAAGCACTGAAGATCTATCTTGAAAATAGCTGGGGAGATGATCAAGTACCTCATCCTTAGGTGCCTAAGAGAGGTTTTCACCTTTGGATACATCATTTCTTTTTACTTTTTTTGGTTCTGACACCACCACACAGCGGTTTTCACCATCAAAACTCTTCTTCTTTTTATTTTGTGACTAAGGTACTTGATGTCTGGCTCTGTCATGCTGGTATATGTCTCACTGGTAGAAGAGACTACAGGTTCAATG
Organism: Thuja plicata; assembly: GCA_018584345.1. Classification (NCBI taxonomy): domain Eukaryota; kingdom Viridiplantae; phylum Streptophyta; class Pinopsida; order Cupressales; family Cupressaceae; genus Thuja; species Thuja plicata. The sequence goes on along the minus strand of MU223366.1, from coordinate 514,444 downwards.
GAATTTAAGTAATAGGCTATCTCATAATCATTTTGAAATGTTAAGAGCTCAGGTTCTTGATAGTGTTGGGACCAATCAATGAGGCCAGGATAAACAAGAGGCAAGTCAATGACTGGTTCAAGGTTATAAATGTGAATGATATTATCACTGGTGATCGAAGAGTTAGAGTCTATCAAGTATCCCTCTAAGCTACCCAAATCAGGATTCATCCCAACAAGTAAAGAATCATCCAATAAAGCAACACGTGGGTTCAAATCCTCTAATCCTACACAAGACTCATTGGATACCTCGGGTTGAGTACTATAAGTGTGAACAACATCAATATCTCTATCAATTGTGGAAGACTCTGAGAAAGAGTCCCATTCATACTCATGTGAACTTGTGTCTAAACTGCAACTAGGATGCTTACACCATGAAGGTTTGGGACATCTTGATGTGGAAGGTCCAGTTTCACCTTCTCTTTCCATTAAATGAACAAGATTCTTTCTTTGATGTTCTCTGAAAGGATCTTCTATATCTAATTCATCTTGTTCTAAAGTTGTGATTGATGCATGGGTGACTGGAATATCTGAATCTCCCCAAAGGAGATGAGTGGAAGGGATCCAATCTTCACACATATCTTGCTGGTTTGTCAAATTAGGTACATACTCTGGTTCATTTTCACTATCCAACTTTTCAAAGAGAGGATTAGTGAACTTGTAATTCTCAAATCCTAGGCCAACTGACTTCTTAGACTTGCATCCAAAAAGAGCATGATCAAGCAGTTCAGATCTAGCATCCAGATTGTGATTAAGAGGGCCATATCTGAGATAGCCCATTTGTTTGACAAAAGTATACCCTCTTCCATAAGTCTTAGGAGAGGGAGAGAAGTTCTTATTATGCATGTATTTTCCTTCTCTATTGATCCAGTCTCTAAAAAATGTCTCCTCTTTCTCATCTTGGATAGGCACTGATGACTCTACAAATGTTCCAAATAAAGTCATAGCTGAAGAGGAAGGTTTCTTTTCTTGTGAAGGCTTTCCATAAGACCTAGGAAAAACTGGTAATGTTGTGAGGGAGTTGAGTTGATACCCCCCCATGCCAAGGTCTATCGATTTAAGCTTGTCTTTGTATTCAGCTAAGGTAGCATCAAAATCTTCTGCTTCTCTATTGAGGGGAACATGAGCCCATGCTGAAATTGAATTAACAGATAAAGTGTTATCCCTAGGTATACAAATCTCTATTCCATTGTAGGGGAACTTTACACATTGATGGTAAGTATACGGAACTACCTTCATATCATGAATCCATGGTCTACCAAATAAGATATTGTACACAAGAGGACCAGTGTCAACTACTTGGAACAAAATATCCTTTTCAACAGGGCCAATCCTAACAAGAAGGATGACCAATCCTTTGGAACTTATTTCTGCCTCATCATAGGCTTTGATAGTGATCTTCTTTTTGGTATCTATGACTTCTTCTAAATAACCCAACTTCTTAAAAAGACTCAAAGAACAAATATTAAGCCTAGCACCACCATCTATCAACACACACCTGACACAGGTTCTATGGATCATGACCTCAATATGAAGGGCGAGATTGTGTGGGTGACTCAAAGATTTATCATCATCCTCCAAAAAGGTAAGGTAATGAGGGCTAGAAATATGATTAACCATGTTCTAGAATTGATCAATGTCTAAGTTGTTGGGGACATTTGCCATACACAAAGCATCCTCAAGGACTTGCTTATGTCTCGGGGACAACTCTAAGAGCTCAAAGATGGAAATTTGAGTTGGGTTTCTATGTAACTGATCAACAAGGTTGTAACTTGACTTATGATCAACTATTGGTTTTAAGGTGACATTATTGGATACCACTTGCTTTAGTTTACCTGTTTGACTTGAATTTGATCCTCTAATGACAATGGGACCTTGACTTTGTGTGACAACATTAAGAGTTTGGGATGAAATTCTAGAGTTAGGACCCCTTAGCACTACAATGGGATCTTCATCAAAGATAGGAGGAGATTCCATGCCTAGATCATAACCATAGGGATATCTACCCCTCATCATTTTGACATTTTATTCTACAACTTGAAGCATGTTGATAGTATTCTCCACATCTGTGTAAGTATAATTGATCTCAGCTTTGCCATTCTTAGGATTAGAGGTTTCCCCCTTCTCATACTTGGGCAATGGTTCTTTGAATGCCTTATGATCAGTGTTGGTGTTCAATCCATCTGTCTTAAGCTTTCCATAGCCAATGAGATCTAGAATAAGATGCTTGAGTTTGTAATAGTTTTTAATATCATGTCCAATGCCATTGTGAAACTCAAAAAAAGCTTTCTCATCCCACCAATGTGGCTTAACATCAAGTACAAAATGCTTCATATGATCTTGAGAATGTGCAAATTTGTTAGCAATAAGTGTTTTCAATATATCCTCATACGAATCACCAAGTCTTGCAAATTGACGTCTCTCTTTCTTAGGTCTATCTTGGTAACTTGGCTTGTTCTCTTGTTGATTAAATGCATTGAGTTTCATGGCTTGAACAACACTAGACAAGTGGAGAAGAGTTTGATCTTTAGGTTGGGAGGAGTCCACAACCCCATCATTAACCACTTGTTTGTTCCTATTTCAATGTGAGTTCTTCCCTTTATCCTTGGTAGGGTTGTTATTTTGACCATTTTTGTTGGTGTTTCCATGTTTGGTCAAAAGTCCTTGTTCTTTTAAAACATCTTCAATCCTACATGCGGTTTCAACCATGGTGTCAAAGGAATCAAAAACCATCTTCCTAACTTCATACCATGTTTCAGGAACCAAGTTGCTAATAAGGATATCAATCTTTTCATTTTCATGAATGGTTCTAGAGTAGCGAGAGCATTGTCATCTCCACCTTTACAAGAAAGTAACAAAGGATTCCCCTTGATTTTTCTTTAAATTGCATAAGTCTAACATGGTGATTGATCTTGAAAGATTGTATGCAAAGTGTAGAACAAATCTGTGAACAAGCTCTTTGAAACTCTTAACGGGGGGAGTTATGTTGGTGAACCATTCCATCACTTGACCCTTAAGACTCCTTGGGAACAATCTCATGAGGTATGAGTCATCTTGATGGAACTCAAAAATTGTGGTATAAAACTGGCGCACATGATCATGTGGATCTCCATTCCCATAATATTTGTCATATTGAGGGATCTCAACCTTTCTAGGGAACTCTTTCATGTTAATACTTTTGTCAAAAGGATTAGGACAAATTGAATCTAGTGAGAATGAATTCTTGGGTGCTAGCATCTTCTTCATCATGTTCTTAAGTTGTTTGATTTCCTCTTCTTGAGATGGGCCTTGCTTCTTAATCTTTTTTTCCACATCAAAGTTGTAAGGGACTCTAGCACCCTTGTTGATTAAACTCTCTAGGAACTTGTCTTTGTTTTTCTCTAAATATTTCTCTACATATTGCTATAAAAGTGGTTCTTGTTGCATTTTCATGAAGTCTTGGGAGGTGAGGTCAAAACTTGAACTACTACCCTTATATTATGAACCATGATGAGCACGTTATGATGGTTGTCTTAAGTTCCTAGGAGGTTTTTGTCTCCTATAATGATCATGTCTTGAGGCCTTTCTTCCTCTAGGGCTAGGATATCGCGAAGTTGTTCTTGACATCTTGTATTTCAGGGAGTCTTAGGAGGGGTGGATGGAGGAGAGTTGTTTCCACCACCAACATGCATATTTTTGAATTGATCATTGTGTTGTTGGGCCAAGAGTCTGTCTTGCTCTTCTTGGTAAGCCTTCCTTTCCATTTCCAACAATTTTTTTCTCTCCAACTCTAGGAGTCTAAATTTCTCTTCCTTTTTAGCTTGTCCATCTAGGAAGGCTTTCTTTTCATGCTCAATTCTCACGAGTCTTTCACTCATGTATCTTGAAGGAATTTTGGGTAATGAACTTGGTCTTGAATGTCTGAACAAGTCATTGGTATATGTTGTGTTCACCCGAGTATCATAAGGCTCATCATTTTGGTAGTCATGATGCAATTGTGCTTCTTGATAGGCTCATCGCTTATCTCTTTCAGCCCTTTGGTGTGCATCCATATATCTAGTTGAGATAAGGGGTGAGACTAATCGATGTCCATGAGAAGAACGACCAACTAGAATGGAATCTCTATGTTTCTTAAATATATCATCAAGATGTTTATCCATATCCTCCCTATCTCGTCAAGTCAATGTGTAACTCATATCCATATCCAAATGAGATGATGCTAAGGGGAACTCATCTCACTAAGGTGACTCTTGGAGTCAAACCAAACTTCAAAATTGTTCCTAGGTGATTGATCAAATATGGGTTCTTTTCCCTTACGTTTTTTGTGAGTTTGAACTAAGGGTAATTGGTTAAAAACAACTTGAGGTTTCTTTCCTTGATTTACTTGATATCTTGTTGTAACTAGCATGAAATAAAAGGTACTAGGTGATAGGATGACCCTAAGAAACATTGGTACCAAACTAGGATAGTAAAAACACTCACTTGTCCAAAAGAGAGGTGATAAGATAGAATTTAGCAAGAGGTATAAACCCACACTGCCATAGAGGTGCCCAATAAGCGGTTGAATACCCTAACACATATGGATCAGGAGGATGATTTACCCAAGTTATATTACTTGACTTGAATTTTGTATGGAAGTGAATGGACAAGAGATTACTAAGACTCTCCAAGTGTGTTATCAAAGGATCTAAAGGTTTATCTTCTCAACAAGGACAGTTTCTAGGTAACCAACTCCAAGCAAGGTTACTTGTGAAACTAAAGTTACTAGTTCAAGAAGTCAAAATGCAAGAATCCAAAGTGTAAATAAGATTCTAACAGTGGGGTAAGTGACCTAATCTATTTTGGATCAACCCAGGAAGACTGAAAATGATGGGATAGCAAAAATGAGAAAGTTGACAGTTTCACACTTAAGGATGCAGATTTGTTGATCATTTTGGTGTTTGTCTTAATGATTGGGTATATGTGTAGACGTCTAAAATGGTCCTTATATTAATTTAATTAATATTCCCATAGCACTATAATTAATTTTAATTAATTATATCTATTATATTCTTCTATCTATTTAATTAAATTTATTTAGTTAAATATGATTCACTTCCTTTAGTATTTAAATTTAATTTAAATACTACTCTTCTTAATGTATTAATCTTATTAATACATTACCCTCCATAAATCCCCTTTTAAATAAATTTTTAATTAATTTATTTATTCCCTCACAATCTTAATATTCTTCTAAACCCAATTAATTCAAATTTAATTTGAATTAAATTAATAAAAGCTATTAAACCTACCTAGCAACCTACTCTATTCCTACTCTACACTACCTATTCTTCTTAAATAATCCTACTTTCCCACCTAATCACACACTAATCACACTTAAAGTGTGATTCCTACACTTTTTAGCACTAATRRAGTGCTCACACATGTGTGAGCAACTCCTCAAAAARGAAGCCACCAACTTCYTTAAAGACAACCACCTTCTTGTCCCCCACTCCATTCCCCAAGAGTTGCTCACACATGTGTGAGCAAATCTTGAGCYTCTCAAACCTTAAAGGCTTGAGTTGACTTTTTGTATGRCATGTCCTTTTGCCCTTGTGTCCTCTATGTGGCATCTATGTRGATGCCRCATATGCTCCACCTCATCCAAGCCCTTCTCTTCCCTCCAAAAATCTATAAATAGAGRCCTCTCCAAGAGCAAATGCATCTTTCATTTGTGCATTGTTATYATGYTAGTTTGTTTCTAGGATTTCTTGAGCATTTTAGCATACTAATCTTAGTTCATGTTTATTTGATATTTGAATCTAGATATTACATCTTAGGGATAATGGAATGAATCTAGTCTTAGTTTCATTTTGATCTTGCATAGCATGTTAGCATAGTGTTTGCATTCTCATCCATGATGAAAGCTTGAGACAAGTTCCTCATACTTGTTTCTTGAGCTCTTCATTGCTTCATTAGCTTGCATTTTTAATCAAATAGTGGGATTTGGTATTGTGTTGGGAGAGCACACCCACATTCATCTCTAAGAGCACATCAACAAGGCATTGGGTGCCCTTGTTCAAGCTCATCGGAGGTTGTGGTTTAAACTTTTGTTTTGGGATTTCATTTAAATATGCTAACCCTTATTTGAATCTTGATATTTTGATGACTAATCCTAATGTTTGCATGTTTTAGTGTTGTCTCTTGCAGGTAGATTTTTATCACATACATTTTGGCACGCCTGGTGGGACCCACGTCCCTGTTTTCTCACATTTTTCGTAGGTTTTCCCGCGGATCAGAATTTTTAAACGCAGAGCCGTCTATGCTCTGGAATCCCCATCTCCACAGATCGACGTCTATGAAACTTAGTCATCTCCGCAGATCACCGTCTGCGCATACAAACAGTCATCTCTGCCTGTGTCAAACAGCATATTAAAACTGCCTTTTAAATTGCTTTTTATTAATTTTGCAACATTTTAGCTCTCGGGTTTCTGACAGACACAGAGTTTTTAAGAACTAAATGCTGCTAAAATTAATGAAAATGATATTTTTCAGTTTTAATAAGTTTATTTATTTCGCATAAAAATCTGACTGTTTGCTTTCTGCCGTCTGCGCAGGTGTTCTGACGTCTCTGCGGATCGTCGTCTGCGCAGATCACCGTCTGCGCAAATTACCGTCTGTGCTACTTCGCTGTCTGTGACTGTTTTCCAGCGACTTGTGTTTTTTAACACATTTGCACAGTTCGAAACTACTAAACCGTGTGTTGCAGGTTCCGTGAGCTATATTTCTGAGGTTTTAATAAACTTGTATGTTTAAACACATTGTTTTTGATACAAACTTGGTAAAATGAACCTCACACCAATCTTGAATGCTTAAGGGAATTAACCACATCCAATCTTGAATGACATAAGGCAAAGAACACACATTTATAAGCTTTTGTTTGCTGAGTGGGAAACAAATTGAACTTGAATGTTTTAACCATACTATTGTGTCTTTTGTTTAGATAGAAAACACATAGTTGCTCTAATTAAGTTCAATTTGGAAATGAACTCTTTTTGGTGTGTTTGAAGAAGTGTTTTTTAACACTTCTTTTGAGCTATTTTGTCAATAAATTAAATCCCTTTAATTAAGTGATGCTTTGATTAAGTTATAGCCGTATCCTCTCCCCTCACCTTCGCGGATCTTGGGTGAAGAGAAAACTTAGCTTAATCAAGCCTCTAGAGAGGCATGTCTAGAGGGAGCGCTTCCCCTTTAGAGGACAACCTCAAACCGGTAATCCCTTCAGCCGGTATAGAAACAAGGTGCGACCCAAAGGTCCGCTTTATCCCTGCAAGCTCGGGTGGGTCGTGTTCAATGGTAGTCCATACTGAGTGAATATCCCTCAGCAT
>MU223366.1:450061-492315 GCA_018584345.1 Thuja plicata | reverse complement strand
AGACAAGTTCCTCATACTTGTTTCTTGAGCTCTTCATTGCTTCATTAGCTTGCATTTTTAATCAAATAGTGGGATTTGGTATTGTGTTGGGAGAGCACACCCACATTCATCTCTAAGAGCACATCAATAAGGCATTGGGTGCCCTTGTTCAAGCTCATCGGAGGTTGTGGTTTAAACTTTTGTTTTGAGATTTCATTTAAATATGCTAACCCTTATTTGAATCTTGGTATTTTGATGACTAATCCTAATGTTTGCATGTTTTAGTGTTGTCTCTTGCAGGTAGGTTTTTATCACATACAGTATATTTTGATCTTTCACTCATGCAAGACACATCAAGCAGATTGTTTGTTGTAAAATAAATAGTCACATCACAACCTAGGTAAACCAGGACAATATCCATTGACTTCCCACTTGAACCAAAGTTCAGCCATGCTTACTCATAGAGGACAACTTAGAAACTTGGAGGCACGGGATCCTCCTTACATGTGCACTCACTTCTCAGGCACACCAAGCTTTGAATTCTAAGAGAATTTCTTTCCAAAGGACTATTGTCTCTACTAAGAGCCATGAAAATGTGGGACGTCTTAGTCGGCCTCTCACCTTCCGTGCCAATAGTAAGAGGGTCTTTGATCACTAAAATAAAGTCTGTAGTCAAGGCATCCATTCAAGTGGTTGTTATCAAGTCATTTTCTCAATTAAGGGGGCTCTCCCAATTCTTTCAAAGCAAGGTTTTCACCTTAACAATGTAGGGACTTTAATGCACCACTAGGGTACTAGAGGAGATTTTGGTTACCACAATGAATTCTCACCTATCCACTGTAAGATTAATCACAATGACATTTTTATATACCATTTTGGAAGGGCTTGGCTTTAGCCTATTACCGGTTGGGCAATCCACTCTCACTGGCTCTATTAAAGCACTTGGGAGGTAGCCACGCTAAAATAATTATATGAGTTTCTCTTACACCCAAGATCCACAAAGGTGAGGGGAGAGGATACGTTCATATAATTCTTAGAATTACAATTTAAAAGAAACTTCAAACACATAAGAAAATGACAATAATATTTCTAAATTTCTAATCATCCTAAAAGGGCGAGAGCATAGTTTCCTAACATTATTGTCATTCCTAAAAATACCAAATGGAGGTTCATTTTAGAAGTCCTACATGTGGGTTCCTATTTTAATAAAAAAAAAATGCAAGCACAACATTTAGCGCACTATCGATCAAGGCAACCTGCAAGATGATTTCATTAGTAATATTTATTTGAGTCTTCTTTTTCAACATCCTGTAAACCACTGTTAGGCTGTAATAAAAAATAAGCATCAATAATAACAAAGCCAAAGATTGGTCAACATTAGAAAAATCATAAAATTAGAAATCTGATAGCATATTCAGAAAGTAGATGAAAAATCATGCACTTTCAAAAAAAATTGTATTAAAAAATATTACCTTATGAGCCTGTACGAGGCTTCGGAAGCTACAAAATAGAGGATTAGACAGGTACAGTGATGAAAACCTAAAATTTCTGATAAATCTGTGACTAAAATTCAGAAACTAAGAACAACCCAGAAATCTTCAGACAATTCTACCCAAAATAAAAATAAAAAATTATACTCAATTTGGACCTAAAACAAGCAAGATATGATCGTTTGAAGTTAGACTACAATTTCAAAAATTCCAATGGTGAAGGCAAAGACTTTTCAAACCCTGCTAACATCAACAGACTGCGAGCTTAAATTTGATGGGCTAGGGGCCGTCATAGAAAGCCCAGATTTTGATGGTCATATGGCCGTCAAATTTAACATAGTAAAAAAAATCTATTTTTTGGATTTTGATTTTTGATTTTTTTGATTTTTTTTTTTTTAAATTTGCCTCAGGCTGCATGCAGAGATGATCCAAAATCTGTCTCGATTTCCATGTAAGTTTGTTTGGGCAAAAATATTTGCCACGGATTTGACTTTTGTCAAATATGGGCAAGTTTGTAGTCATTTTCAACCGAAATGATGATCCAGACGCAATAGTGGGGTCAAATTCGACTCAAAATGAGAGCTTTAAAGACACTGAGAGAATAATAGACAGAAGATAGAAGGGATTTTCAAATGTGATGACAAAAATGAATATTTTACCTCATGGTGGGTGCCAAAAATGTGTGCTAAAAATGTGTCACACTTCTATGAATCATTATATTTAAGATTGACCTAGTTTGTGCCCCTACAAGTACACCATAAAATGAGAGATTCTATATGATAATACATGATTTTGTCTATATGATAATGAAATTATTCTATATGATAACAATGCATGATTATTCTATGAAAGGAAATACGAATGCAAAATTAATCTATGAAAGAAAATATGAGTTTAATCTAAAATGCAAATGTAAAATTAATCTAAATGAATTGCCATGAATGCATGAGAGAAGAAGACAAGAAGAGAGAAGTTGCAAAATCTAAGCTCAAGTGCTCAAATTCTCCTCCAAAATTGGTCTCCAATCCTGTAGCATAACAATAAACTAAAGAATGTGTGTGTTTTTTGATTATTATGATTATGCAAATGAGAAGGAGAGGCTTCCTTATAAAGAGCAATAGATAGTGGAGATTAAGAGGTAAAAAAAGGAAAATAAAGCAATGCTGGAGATTAAATCTTGGTTGATCCATGTGCTTTAAATTTTCAAAAGGAAAGATCAAAGGGCTATGATTAAGAGGCAAAAAAAAGCCCACCACTTTGGAAGATATAGAGAAAAAAAGATTTTTATTTATTTTTTATTTGATTTATTTTTTTTTATCAAAAAAAGAGCTTTAAGTGGGGATTTTATTTATTTAAAAGAGGAATTTTATTTTAATTAAATAAGATAAGATTATTTAATTAAAAGAGGGATATTAATTAAATAAGATAAAATTATTTAATTAAAAAGGGATATTTTAATTAAATAAGATTATTTCATTTAAGATATATTTTATTTTATTTAAATAAGATTATTTCATTTAATAAAAAAGAGATGTTTTCTTTTAATTAAATAAGATTATTGATGAAATGATCAAACCTTAGGAAATATTGAAATAATTAAATTAATTACGATTTGATGAAGGAAATTGATTTGAATTGAAAATGTTGCAAAGCACTGATTCAGGAATTTGATAAATTGATAAAATGATAAATGGGGCCTATAGTCTAGGCGACCATTTTAGGGTGCATACAACAGTCAAAATGTACCGGTGGTTGGCAAACAAGTTGGGGTTAATTTCTCTGATGAAGTCAAATGCCCATTGGGCAAAGGGACTAGCTTCGAAGACTGGGTGCAAAGGCATGGCTGGGTTCCACTCATGATGTGTCACTGTCAAGTATGCCATCTCCTAACGTGAGTGTAGACATCTTTGAAGATATAGGGCCAATAGTACCCAGCCCAGAGGATCTGATTGGCAGTGGCATCAACTGAACCATGCTCGGTTCCAAACTGCCCATGAAATTCTTCAATCATTTTGTAGCTTGGTCCCTGTTTATGCACTAGAGGTATACCCCTTCATAATTCCTGTGAAAAAACATTCCATTTTTTATCATGAATAGCGTGCTTTTCAACCGCAGGGCACGATATTTTTTTGGGGTATCCCTTTCGGGCATCTATTATTCAACAATAAGTATACCGGGTTGGTATACCATGGATCTTGAGTGATGGGCTCCACTATGTATGTCTAGCATTCAATGTTGGGAGTCTCTTATGCCATCACTCTACATAGTCCCTGGCCTTGGACTATCTTCATGGATTGCATTTCCAAATCATACTCTTGGAGGATGACCATCTATTTCCCCCATCTTTCACCCAATTCACTTTGCAGAAGCAAAGACTTAACAAGTTGGTCCGAGATGATAGTGTGCACTTTGCTCTGGAGAATATAATGCCAGAATTTATTCATAGCATGGATGAGAGCAAAGGCTTGCTTTTCCAAAGGTGAATACTAGACTTTGGTATTCTTAAAGGGGGAGCTCATGAAGCCATTAGTCACTCTTCCCCTTTGATCTTCTGGGTCAGAACCACCGTGACAGATTACGGCAAAGCAAAGGAGTATATGTGAAAAGGGAGGGAATAGTCTGGGCTAGCCAAGACTGGGGCCTCCATAATTGTCTGTTTGATCTGGGAAAATGCCCTCTTTACCTCCAGACTCTACTCAATTTTTGTATCTTTCTTCATCATTTCATTGAGTGGATTTACTATCTTGGCGAATCCAGTGATGAACCACTAGACAAAATTTATCTTCCTAAAGAAAGATCTCATTTCCTTCTTGCTGTCGGGCAGCTGTAGATTTATCAGGGCATCAACTCTCTCAGGTTCAATAGATATACCCTTCTCAGAGACAATATGCCCTAGCAACTTCCCTTCAATGACCCCAAATATACATTTATTAGGGTTGAGGTATATTTTGTACCAGTGACATCTCTCACAAATCTGGGCGAGGTGGGCAGAATGATCATGCCTGTCCTGAGAAAAGATGGTCAAATCATCTATGTAGATGATTATGCACCGGTTCACTAGGCCCTCAAACGCAATGTCCATAGCCTTATGAAATGTGGCCCATGTGTTGATTAGGCCAAAAGGCATCCTCCGGTATGCAAACATTTCCCACTTGGCGTTGAATGTCATTTTGTCTCTATCTTCATATTTAACAATGACCTAGTTATATCTGGAGTATCCATCTAGGAAGGACATCATTTGTGATCCAGTCATGATTTGCAATACCTCATCCAATGAGGGGAGAGGGTGATTATCCTTCTTAGATGCCTTGTTTAAATTTTGGAAATCTACGCAAAGGCAGATCTCACTGCTTTTCTTTCTCACAGGGACAAGGTTGGCAACCCACGTAGTGTGCTAGATTGGAAACATGATCTAGGATGACAGTAGTTTTTGAACCTCCTGATAGATTAGAGGCTCAATTAGTGGGTTGACCGGTCTTTGCTTTTTCTTGAAGGGCTTAGCATCAGGTTTGAGTGGGATGGTATGGGTTATGATGGATGTATCATAGGTCTTCAAATCCTCATACCCCCATACAATCACATCAATGTATTCTTACAAATCGCGAGAATCTTCTCCTTCTCTTTAGGGGAGCAGGAGGTGCCAATGTGCACCAATTTTTCTTCACCAGCCTGGCCAATGTTTACTTTTTCAAATTTTCCTCCCTTAGAGGAGGATGATATCTTCTCCTAGCCCTGAGGGTCTAAGTCAAAGATTCATTCTAGTACTACGATCCCCTTTGGGATGGTGTTGGTTGGTAAATCTATGATCCCATCATCTTCTTCACCCTGCCCAACATCATCGTGATTTCTTTCTTCCACTATATGGTCCTTGAAAACACCAACATTTTCCATGAAGGCCAGGATATGTTGATCATCCTCAAAGACCTAAAAGTGGGTGACATTGTCTAGGATGGACAGGGTGGGGATCATCTCAACAAAGAATTTCCAGAGCCAGGAGCTAGCCATTGGCTCAAGAGTGCTGGTAGATATGGCAAGAGCATCCGAAACATAGTTTCTTTTCCAGGGAATGAGTTCAATGATGAAGGCACCAAAATCCTCAATGAGGCTCCATGCCCAGTTATGATATGCAGCCAACCTTTTATCATGACAAGTGTATTAGCTCTGGACCTTCTTTACGATCAACTTTGAATCACCCAATGCCCAGAGGTGGGTGATTCCTTTTCTTAATACAAATAAGAGCCCAAGGACCAAGGCCTCATACTCTGTGACATTATTCATATAGTTGAAGTACAGCCTGTAAGATGTGAGGAAGGATTTCCTCCATGGGTTGATCAATTCCACTCTAACCCCACAACCTTGTTTGGACCAGGACCCATAAAATTTAAGGGTCCATACGTCATTGTTCCTTGTCTGGCGCTGGGAGGGTGAAGTGTCCTTTGGATTATTTTTGGGGGGGTTGGGAGGAGTTTCCTTTGGCTCTGATAGCACTTGGACTGGGGGCATCATGGGGGTACCTCCGGAATGATTGTTGGGTCTAGGCATATCCAGTTCATCTTTCTTCTCCCAGAGGGTGTTGATGTGTTGGGTAGCCGCAGAAATACATGGCTCACACTCTAGTTCTGAATGTTTCTGATAATGCACCCAGAACCAAGTGATGAACAAGAGTGTAGTAGGGGTCACTGCGGTACCTTATGAGTTAACCTCACCCCTTAGTTTTTCATTTAGGTCCTATGTTCTCTGAGAAACAACGAAATCCTCCTCGAGAGTGAAACCAAAGGTCAAGATTTCTAGGGGCGGTACACCCCGGGGGAAGTCTCAGCGAAGAGGACTTCATTCACCCTCCTGACTTTAGTGAGGGCCTCTTTCATCTAGGGCTCACTTTCAACCCAGATCTAGTTAGATTCTCCCTCCCAGGGGAGCCACAAGTGGGAAATGTTGGTGGAGAAATACCCATTGAGGGACTTAGACCAATTGCAACTTACTAACATCCCATAAGTCTCTAGGATGTCCACCACTTGGATATCAATTATGCTTGATATCTTGGGGTCTTGGATGAGCTAAATCTAGACATTCTTCAGCTCACCAACCATTTTTATAGCAGTTTTGTCCAGCTAGACTACTGCACCATTATATGGAGTAGGATAAAATCTGAGCTTCTGACATATGGATAAGGGCATGATGTTACCTGAAGCTCTAGAATCTACCAAGAAATTGTAAAGGTTCTTCTCTTATATGTTCATACCTAGTAAGAAGGGAGGATCCTCAGTGTTACCCTAGAAGATAGTCACATTAGTACCATCAAAAGTGACAGTCTTGGGTGGGCGACTGATAGATTCTGAATTTCCCAAGAGCTTCATAAAAGACTTCCTCTACTCGAAACAATTCAACAAAACCTCCATCAAGGTCATGGAGGTGGTGGTGCATTCTAACACCTTTGTGATGTCATACCTCCCCATGAGGAATTGTTGGCTTGCCTAGGCTAGGTCCTTAGCTTGGTTAGAGCTAGACTGATTCGGTGGGAAGGGATGATCAATTGTATTATCCTGGGGAGGGGTGTCTTTGGGAGGCATGGGCATGTAAACTAGTCCTTTACTAGTATAACTTTGTGTGTTGTAGGGGGTTCGTGGTTGGTGAAGGCATTTGGCTCAAAGGCCATAATAGATTCATCAAATAACCCTTGTATTTTAGGTTCTTCTTTGTCTTCCTTGTCTGCTCCAAAGAAGATAGTCTCACAGGTGAAGGCACCATGAGTGGGCTCTTGTATGGGGGGTTCCAAGGGAGTAGGATCAATAGTTTTTTGTCTATCCAACTGGGAGATCATGATGACTTTCTCCAGTGTGGCATAGTTCACCTCAGAATGAGAGCTAGTATCATGCAATCTATCCCAGTTAGTTAGGGGCTGGAGTTCTACAACTGGCATGAAATGGGAAGGTCTAGCACCACCCTGATTGGTGTTTTGGTTTGGAGGAGACCCTCCAGTGTTAGCATTATTGTTCCATTGTTGTTGGTTGGGTCAAGGCCTGTTGTTGTAATTCCTTCCTCTGGCATTGGTATTTCATTGGCTAGAGAAGACATTTCCTCTCTAGGAGTTGGTATTGTGGGGTGCAAGAGACCCCACTTTCAGCTATCACATGTCCATAGTCAGTGAGAACAATAGTTGCCTAAGGGATTCAACCTTGATGGATAGCTAGGTGGTCATGTCACAATGTGATGGTTGTTTCAGTTGGTTCTTGAGGAAGGCACCAGTAGGTACGAGGGTCGAGGGCAACAATCCTCCAGCCATGGATGATTGGAAGAAATGCACTTCAGTGGGTTGTGTCTGTGGTTGTTGTGTTTGATGTGGCTATTTCTAGGGAACAAATTCAAGACCTGGTATTGCTTGGGCTTGCAATGAATATACATACCAGGCTTGTTGGTCCATCAGCAGTGGTGGGGGATTCATGGCCATCACAGGGGCACCTAGTACTTGATTGGGGTTATATCCCCCAGAGTAATAAGTTCTGTCGGGTATCATGTTGAAAGGTATGCTCTACCTAATCTCACCTAGAGACTTGTTCAAACCTTAGGACAACTCCAAGGCAAGGTTGTAAACCTTCACCAGAGTATCCCGATCAGTGGGGGTGGTGGTTCTCCAAAGGAGAGTGGCAACGAAAGGGTACATTGTGTTTAAGTATGTCTAGATGGTCACTTCCTGGGATGTGATGAAAGGACCCATGGACCACTTTAGGGTGCATTGGAACCGGTGGTTGAATACTGTAAGGGGATCATTTGGTTCCTTCTTGATGGAGATGAACTGGCTGTGGGACCACATTGGGTCCATGTGTACTCAAAAGGATGATAGAAAGGCATCTTCCATATCTTTCCAACTGTTGATGGAGTTTGCGGGCAGGTTAAGGTACTGATTTAGCTCGTTCTAACTCAAGGACATGGGAAATATCCGGGTCACAACATCTTGATGTTGGATCTGGTGTTGGTTCATGGCATCTTTGTATGCCTATAGTTGCTCTTTTGTAGTTCATGAGCCTAAGTGCTTGTATCGGGGACAAATCTTTTGGTGTGCAAGAAGATCATTGGTTGCACCCAAAAATGTTCCCATCAAGGACTTGGTATTACCAAAGTATGCAACCATCAGGGGTGTTAGATTTTGGCTAGACTGAGTGTTAATCCATAGGGTTGTTTGGGAGAATAAGGTATTCTGAGATGTACTATATCTCTAGACAATGTTGGTTGGCTTGGCTTTCGGGGTCCATTTCTTTTGAGTGGGAGGCTCAATTTCAACAAACCTTTTAGGATTGGGGGCTGATCTAAGGATTCTTTCAAATTAGGCTGGTGAAAATTATCCAATCCCACTAAAGGTCTGCTTCCTAAAACTATGGCTTGGGGAACCCTCATGTGGTGTAAAGTCTAAATCTTTAGAAGGGGACAACCTCATGCCCTCCTTCTAGTGCCAGTTTCTATTGATGGGGGTTAGTGACTTGGTCTACCAACATGTGTAAGTTGTCACTGGGTACCGGTATACCAACCAACTTCACCTGTAAAGGTTGTCCAAAAAAATGAGATTCTCTGGGCTTCAAGCATGTGAGAGTTGGGTATCGATGGTGCGGGAGCTAAGTTGGGCGTTGTGACTATTTTGTTTGAGGGGATAGTTGGTTATCTTGGCTTGTCTTCTCCAGGGATTTAGGTAAGTAGGGTTTTCTTCAAGCATTCATTAATCTACCAAATAAACTTCAAAAGATAGGCTAGGGTTAGAAGTATTCCATCTACCTATTTTTATGCAAATATATTTAAAACATCAACCATGCTCTAACATGCTACACTAAAATACTGAATACACACAAAACCATCAGTTCACATATATTCAATAGCGAGGGAAAAGGAGGTCGTTAATCTACTTAAAATATCAGAGCAAGGGACATAAGAAATATACAACATGAAATAATATCAACTCAGAGATCAAGAGACCAACAATAATGTTGTGAGAATCCTTCCTTCTTCATTAATGGTTTTCCAACATCACTAGTGAGTACATCAAAAATTGTTCCAAGGGAGCATCTATCTACTGAAGTGCTCTAGCTATGGACTGAAAAATCATCAATTTTGCTGACCCTTGGAATGAGGTCAGACTTCTTATTTATACACAATTTTTTCCTAGAACTAACCTAACTTATCTTTACACTCAATCAATAAAATACAATTTTCGGTGGCCAATACTACTTGCAGCATGCTACAACAACCTCGAGAAGGGCAGAGGTCTGACATGTCAGAAGAATGATACAAGAAAGGAGGTATGGAAGAATTGGCCTTGAGAAGAGAGCTAGAGGGAGAAATAGAAGAAATCTGATCCCCTAGAGATTGAGGCTACATGCTTCATCAATGGAAAAGTGGGTCACTATCTTTGATATGTCAGGTGTTATGCTAGTGTTGTGCCTTGGGAAGACCACCTATCAGAATCGATCCTCGAGCCAACTTCCCTTGCTAGAGTCACCCACTTCATTCCATCCTTATTAATTGCTTGATGATGACTGGTCAGTTCTGGGGAACCTAGACGTGGGTCATCAAAGAATATAAATTTGTAGATCTGAAACTCTAGGATCTGAGAGCTTACACTCCAAAAAATAATGAATACAAAATACACTAGGCTAGTGAATATCTCTAGAATCCACAAAACCTTATTTCTCCTTACTATTTTTTAATGCTTCTAATACTTGGCTTAAGCCCTCTTCCTTTGATGTTCTCCCATCGGCCACGGACAACCTCTAGCTTCTCTTCAACTTCTCTGGCCCCATTCCAGAATTCATCTACCATCTTCATGACATCATGTACTTGGATCATCATCTTGGATAATCTTGATAACCTTCCCCTTTCAAATTCCTTGACAGACGGATATAGGGACTCCATCCGTTCATCATATTAATAAGGACATAGTCCTCTGGGGTGCAGGTCTCGGTGGTGAAGGGGTCAACTTGTGACACCCCTACCACAAATACCTAAAATAAGCCCAAAGGATATTAGGCCATAGTCACTTTCTCTTTTAGAGCCTTAACCAGTTCCTTGCACTCCTCAATTTTGAGGCCAAGTCTGGAGTACTAGGACTAGAGAGAATCATATGATTTGTCTCCCAAAATTCTCACCTCTATGATGGTTTCTTCTCCAGCGTTGAAAACTTCCTCCAACCTGGCCTTCCATTTTTTGTATTTCTCCAAGTCTTGTTCCCATACAATCACAGAGGCATTTTCCTGACTAAGGAGAATATTGATTTGATATAGATCTAGGAGAGACACCACTAAAAATTGCCTTACGACACCTATCTATTTAGTGACCCACTCGTCCACAACCTAGACCTTCTTCTTCATGGCCCTTGAAGAATCCATGGCACCCTGTGCAAGTGGTAATCCAGAGGTAGAAGCTTCCAGCCAGACCTCGGCCAGGGGTTTTGTAGTTCTTCTAGAAGTGTGAGGAGATTTGCATTGGTTTTTCTTTCCTCCTTTAACTTTTGGGTCTGTTTATGGTATCGGGCCTCTATTGCTTTGGTGGCCTCCTTCAGCAGGTCCAACTCACCCTACTTATCTCTTCTTCCCAGTCCCACCTCTGTAACAGTATAATCTTCGGGCCTTAAAACCACTCCATCTATATTTGGGGGAGGTATTGTGATTGCCACAATTGTACTTCCTATTGGGCTAGTTTGGAAGGTGTGGACCATCTGAGCTTTCTTCGACCTTTTGGCCTCCACATTTTGGGCCATCATTTCAGCCAGGGATAGAAAAATGACTGTTGTTACCACTGGGACCTTTCTCTTCCTTGATTCTAATAGCCATTAGGGTGGCTAGGGCGGCTTCACTATTAAGACCTGGGCATCTGGATTCCCTTCAAAATCTGGCAGTGTATTCCTGGGATCAACATTGACATCAGTCTCTTTTTCCTTTTCTTGTTCCTGTTCCTTTCCCTTCTCTCTGGAAGCCTCAATGTTTTATGCCATGTTGGTGTCTTCTTTTGTGTTATCTGGGGTTTCTTCTCTATTGGTATCAATATCAAATGTATCCCTGGGACCTTCCGGGTCCTTCTCAGTATTAGTTGACTCAACATTTATATTTTTAGGGATTCCCCTATCATTCTACTGCTATTGTTCTTTGGCCTCATCAGCTTCATTTTCCCAGGCATCTTCCTCCATTGGGACATCTTGTGGAGGTGGGTGAGGTTTCTGGCCAAAGTTTAGCAATGCAGCCGCCTTTACTACCTCACCAAATGTACTCTAGGGAAACTAGTCATCCGTAGTAACCGAAGGTGTTTGGAGCGTGATCATTGGGGGTATAGTTGATCCTATGGGTCTAGTATCCTCAATCATCGATTTCTCATCTGTGGTTGGCCTTGGTTCATCCTTGATTTCTTGGACTGATGTTTTCTCCCACTCGGGCTCCTTTTGTATATCCTTCCAGACTTCCTGCTCTACGGCAGCTCCTTGTTCTAGGACTTCTTCTTCCACGGGGGTATCCTCTTTCTCTTGGGTGGTGATCTCCTCCACCACATGATCTATATCCTCATGAAGGTTCATGAGCTCATCTATCCTAAAGACATCATCAAAATCATGTTATGGGGGAGAGGAATCAAAAATATTCTTGAGTTCGAGGGAATCCAAACTGACATCAACTAGAGGCAAGTCAGGCATACCGGGGCTAATGGTTGCACTTGAAGTGGGGGTCACCTTCTACTTCTTCTTCCTTAGTAATGGTACCCCGGTATCCAAAATACTTGTAGAATCCACCTCAGTGAAAGTCTACCTGCTCATCATTGCAGCCAATGATGGGCATCCCACCAGGTGAGCAGATGCTACCAGAGTTGCGAGGAGGCCCTGATAAATTTGTGTGCTAATCTACTAGCTCGCCAGCCTCGCTGACTCTATTTTTTTTTAGCTATACCATTATGGGGGTCAGACCTAGAGAGGGTACCTTGGCTGGGGTATCTTCTTTCTCCTTCCCCTTTCTTATGCTGCGTCCAACGGAAGCAGTGTGCCTTTGAACGATTGGTCCCTTCCGAGTGCTCTTGGGACATACCCAGGCAAAATAATTATGACTGGCCTCTAAAATGAGGCAGCATACACCCTCAATTGTTAAATCTTCTGGGGTGGCCCAATCCACCAGAGGGAGATCCATTTTTTCTAACCCCTTCCCTTTATATGATGGGTCCTCCAACGGCCCGTCATCTGAGAAACCATTTAGGAAATTCTGAAGGTCAAGTACTTTCATCAGTCCTTTGGACATCTACAAATGTTGGCATGCCTACAGATTAAAACTGTCTTGGAAATCTACCCAAAAATCTTCAATGTCTGATATATGTGGTGGGGAGGCCCAAAGAAGTACCAAAGCTATCTTTCTAAGTGGATTAAAACCTTTTTTGGTATGGTCAAATTTGACCAACCCCAGACTCTTTAGCTCATTATCTACATCCTTTTCTATGGCCAGACTATAGGTATAGTTCCCACAAGAGATTGGGAATGGGACATTGGTGACCTTCTTCACTGTGATGAGGGCGTGCAACTCCAAATTCTACCGATAGAATTCTAAAAGAATGATTCTATACCCACAATATCAGGGAAGAAGATAGGGTTTCTTGAAGAAGCTAGTCACTTGAATATACATGTGTTGCTAGAATTGAATGAAATAATTTCCATAAGAACTCACCAAGTTCATCACCTCTTGCGATAATCGGTATCCCGAAACCTGGGTAAGTGTCAAAATGTTTTGGTAAATGAAGGCATCATTTACCCTACAAAAATTTGGGAAACTGAGTTCCCACTAGATCTTGGGATAATGATCCCATGAGGTCAAATCACCTATCCCATTCCTAAGAATTTCCATTGTTTGCAAACCTAGAAAAGCCAGTCTTTGTTGGGCCAATGTCCATAGCACATAAGATGTCATTTAGAACTTTGAATTTTGGAGGACTCCCTTCAACTATGAGTCCACATGGTTGGCTATGATAGCTGCCCAATTGAAGGTCTGGTTGCAGGTAGTGATGCAGTAGAGGAAGTAGTACATCCACGCCAAGAAATCCTGGGGATGGGTCTATCTGAAGATCTGGAACAGAAATATAATGCTCGCCTGAATGGACTCTTTGAAATCCCCGTGGGGAATCTCCAACTTCATCTTTTTAGGGTCCCTCTTTGGGGACTTTAGCCACTGAGAGTTGAGATATTTCTGGGAAAGGAGAGAAGCTCCCTTGAACTCCTCCACTGACTTGGCCTAGGTGAGAACAACAGACCCCTTGAATTGAGGGATCCCCAACCCTGAAGTGAAAGTTGTTGCATCTAGATTGATGATAGTTGCTGGATAATGTAACGGTCATGGATTGGTGAATAGAACAGTCTGAATAGGAGCATTATAGAGTGTTGCCAGTTGAATTATTAGCTTTGGTGATTGCACCGAGAAAGGGAATTTTTTTCCTTAATAATTTTAGAAGCGGCCAAGTGGATAGCCATATTGTCTCCGTTGGCTTTCAATTTGTATATGGCTTGAACTAAGCCCTACATTTTAGCCCAAATTCTGGGCTCTGTGTCTATTAGTTCTTGCACTTTGGAGTCCACCTTGGACCCCATGAGAGCACCCTCCTTCAGGTATTTAGAGGTTAGTGGAAGCTTAGCCAGCATATTTTTGGCCTTGGTCTTTGTGGCCGCTCAAGTGGAGGTAGTAGGAAGCTCTAAGCTATCAGGAGGAGTGATCACTTTAGACATCTTGATCAAACAACTTGCAACCTATGAGACCAGAGAACCATCAATATATGATACAATAATAACTTTATAGATTCCAGGGAAATCATCACCATTTTTCACCTGTCCAAAAGTGTTAGCATATGTCAAAATCCCAGAGTATTAATATAAACATGAGTTAGATTCTGGTAAACACCCAGAGGCTCTAGGGCATTGGACTAAATGAAAAAAATAGGATGAAGGCCTAGGGGCCTCTCAACACCCAGAGTCTGAAAGAGTTAGCCATTGTTGATGTGACCAGAAATGAGTCGTATTAGGCTGACATGGGTCATCAAATGGCCATGTGATAGGCGGTGTAATGACATTAATGGCGATAAGTGGGTAGACGTGAGGGAAATATATGCCAGATGGGATGGGGATGTGAATTCCCACTCATGGGAAATTAATCTCGCGATTAAGATTACATGACAAAGGGGAGATAAAGCCTCTATGATTCAAACTAGCAAGGTGCCGAGTTTAGACCGTGGCAACTACCTCTCGATGAGCTCGACAGATTGGTTCAAAACATGATGGAGCATGGAGAGCTTGACAGGATGGGAGGATATATGAGAAAGACACACCTGATGTACAGGAGGTCAAGGCACCACAAGGGCTGAAGCACAACTTGCAAGCTGACTACAAGACAAATGATATATATACACTATTTACAAATTTAAATGGTGTACATAATATATAGAGGCCCCTAAAGCTATATTACAAAAATGTACTGAATATATACTACATTACAACTACATAGAGGGTGGACAACCCCCTGGCAGAGCCAACCCACCAATGGGAGGCAACCAAAAAATGAAACCAGAGATGAAAACAACAAAGAGACAAAAACAAAAAAAAAGAAACCAAAAAATAGAAAACCAGAGAAGGAAAAAAAAATGAAAGACTACTTGGAAACACGAAGAATGCAGGGAAGACAAGCACGAGAGGTGATCTGCAAAAAATTCACCCTCGAATGAACATGCACAAGTACCACAAATCATTGTTCAATTAACCACTAAGCACATGAGCAAAACATTGTTTAATCACCTTATTTGCCTCAAAATCTCTCTGAATTCTCTTAGTGTTTTAATCATGATAAATGTGAAAGTGATAGGTAACCTCTATTTATGCCCTTAGGGTAAAAATAGCTTGCATTTTTTCATTAAACTCTAGAACAAGCAAACTTCTGGACTCTGGGCCTGGGGATTCCATGCAACCATACCTCCTTGAAAAAGAAGGCATGATGGTAGAGAATCCCAGAGTCTAGAATCCAACTATCGAAAGAAAAAACAAACTCTGGGACCGGGTCCCGGAGACACAAGAAGAAAAAAGAAAAATAAGGACAACCCTCACAGAAGCAAAGCCTAGAGGAAAAACAAAGAAAACAAAAAGAAGACAAGGGAAAGAGAAAAAGAAAAAAGGGGGACCCAACATTTTGCCTACAAAATGTAGGGACAAGTATGCAGGGCATAACAAAATGCTGCCAAAACCATGACCAGTCGGTGTCCCGCTCCATAATCCCTGATACACTCCTCCCATGGGATGGCTCTACCCATGACCACCTCATCCTGCAAGATCTCTCGCAGTGCTAATGTACTTGGCCACAGCTGTACCTCATACTCCACTCTAGGATGGTGGAAGGGTATCTAGAGAATCCTATAGATATCCTCAGGCGTCACTATCATCTCACCCTGAGGAAGGTGGAAGTTGTTTGTTTATGAATGGAAATGCTCCACCAAAGCTCCTAGTAGACCATGATTTACCCAAATCTCGGGTACCTCACAAAGATGCAATAGGCCCAAACTATCAATATGTGTGATCTTTGCATCATCTAACTGTCTAACCAGCCCACTGATAGCAAGATGATGTGACTTGAATGCTATGTCTGGGAAATCAACCTGCAAGATGTGCAAACAACAATGTACAATCAGTACTCAGCTCATGTTCAAGATAATCAATGCAAAACTAAGAAACAAAGCATTACAAACATCCTACTGATAGGAAAAATGATGACACAAATTCTATTCGACATGACACAGACTTATTTTGCATTCAAATTGTTAAGTTTTCTCCATGCGAAGAAGTAGCCTTTCGCGCGAAGAAGTTTTTCAAACCGCGCAAAGTTTTAAGCCCACACAAAGTTTCATGCCTGTCTGCACAAGAAAGCCCCCTATTAAAGGGTTTACCATGTGAGACATGGGTACCCTCCCATGGGAGGATATCCACTAATCAATGAGAGAATTTTCCTTTTGGCATTTTCTCGCGTGAGATCTCATTACGGGCCGCGTGAATAAACTAGTTCCTCATGCAAGAACCCACGACATAGTTCTAAAAAACATGAAAAACATGCTAAAAATAACCAAAAGTGGTGAAACTTGAAATCACAGAGAGGTTAATCAACCACTTACTGAGGGTCCATATGCTACTGGCCGACTATGATGCCTAGATCGCTCAAAACGGTGAGTGCTCACAGGGACCACCATTTTTGCACAGAGCTCTTTTCTCAAAAGTCAGTGGATGCAAATGATTTGAAAATGACCTTTTGGACTCATATATAGGTTTTGACCTAATTTTCAAAAGTGTTCTGATTTGCATGGAAATTTCACCACTAGCTAATTTGACCGCTCTGAGTCCTTTTTTGAGATTGAAATCAAAATCTGACACTTCTATATATATCAAAATCGTATTTTAAAGTTTTTGGGACCAACACGATCGTACGCTTGTGCAGTCGACTTTCTAATGTCACTTTCTTGTCAGAATCATATCTAATCAACATTTTCTCAAATCTTCTAGTCTTCATCAAAAGTCAACTCTGGCCAACTCAGGTCAACCCTAGTCAAACTTGGTCAACCAGACCTTGAAATCGCTCAAAATTGATTCTGAATCTTCTAAATTCTTCCATAATCTGTTTAGAGTTCTTCTTGATCTCTGATTCAACATCTATCTGTGATTTCTTTCTCTCAATCATCATTATGATGTTTCATCTTTCCATTTCGCTCCCAAGGGGGCAAGATGATTACATCATTGAATCTACTCCAATCAATCAAATCTGAATTCAAAACTCCTCATTGCTAGGGGCATCTCATCACTTGGGGCATGTTCAGTTTTCATACTTCATAGTAAAAATTGGATACTCCACAATCACTAAGGGCATCTCTATTCCTTATATCTTGTCATCTATTAGGTATCAGGGTAATCTAAATCAGATCCCTAAGGATGAAGCTCTATTTTGTAGATGATTCTCAAAATCTCAATCTATTAAGTATCTGAGAAGTCTAACTCAGATTCTTGAGGATCGAGCTTTGTTCTGGAGACAGTTCTTAAAATCTCATATCTAGTATTTAAGCAATCTAACTCAAGTCCCTGAGGATCAAGTTCTATTCTGGAGATGGTTCTCGAAAACCTCATCTATTAGGAATTGGGGCAATCTAACCCTGACTCCTAAAAATCAAGCTCCATTCTGGAGATGATTCTGAAACTTGATCTAACCAGTGTCTAGGAAATCTAACCTAGATATTGGGGGACTAAGCTTCATTCTGGAGATAGTCCTAAAAATATCTATTGACTATCTTTTATGGACAGGTATCGAGGCAATCTAACCCTGACTCTTGAAGGTTGAGCCTTGTTCTGGGGATAGTATTTTGAATGATATCAATCTATTAGGTATCTGAGCAATCTAACTTAGATCCCTGAGGATCAAGCTTTGTTTTGGAGATGATTCTTGAAATTTTAATCTATTAGGTATCAAGGCAATCTTACCCAGATCCCTGAGGATCAAGTTCGTTTTGGAGATGACCCTCAAAAACTCTACTTGACCGATGTCTTTGCAATCTAACCTATACTTCAAAGAGTTAAGCTCTGTCCTGGAAATGGCTCTTAAATATTCATCAATCAATCTTTGCATCATCAATTTTTGAAATCTATTCTTCTATGCTTCAGACATTAGACTATTCTTTGGATCAATGTGCTACTCGCACATCAATTCAAAGAGGGGCAAAATGTAACACCCCAAAATTGGCATCTTTCAACCCTAACCCATTTTTTTGCATTTGTCATTCTTTTGAATCATCAAAGTCCTATTGTACTAGGCAATTCTGAGTTTTGACTGACTCTACTCGACCTAAGTGTCAAATGTAGAAAATCCTAAATCTGCATTAATCGTAACATTATATTTAATTCCTAAAACATCAATTAGCTAAACAAACCCTATGATTGAATTAATTTAATTATAAATTCCTAGCACTTTAATTAAATTAAATTCACCCGTTTTAGCTAAAACACATAAAAATGAATTAAATAATATTTAATTATTAAATAAATATCCTCATTTCAACAATTGAATTTAATTATTCAAATAATTGAGAAAAACACATTTATGAGGTCATATTCTATTTATTTAATTAAATATTCTCTCAAAAATCTTCTCTCCTGTTCAGAAATGGAAACTTTGATTTAACTGTGCTTTAAAGAGAAAGAAAACAGTTAAAATAAAAAAGAAAACAGACAAAAACAAAGAGAAAACAATTCATTGTTTTCTTTAAAGAAAACTTGCTAATCTAAACTACCTTTTTTATCTGTTTTAATTCAAAATGAAACTTTCTATTCTGAGCAGACTTTTAGTCTATAAAAGAACACCCATTTCTCATCCAAAGATATGCATTGTTAGAATAAAGAATTGCTACTGCATTTTAGCTCATAATCTCATTTCTATTAAGCTCTCATTTGCAATAGATTAGTTTCATTTTCTTAGATTAATCTTGCATTACATTTATTTCTAATCATGTCATAGTTTAATCTCATTTAGATTAATCTTGCATCTTTCATTCTTAGATTAATCTTGCATTGCATTCATGGAGAAAAATCCCTTGTTCTTGTATTGGTCTAGGTTGTGAGACTCTTGTTCTGAGAGCCATTCAAAACCTCATTTGGATAGGAGGCAACAGGTCGAATCATACAAGCATGCAGGATGAATACATCATATTCACTTTTGTATATGGCTAATGAATAAGGACTATGTTGAAGTGTATGGTTGAATAAGAAGGCCACATTTAACGTATACATTTCTTAACAAGGTCTATCCTTTAACAAGGACTATGTACTGTAATGCATCAATAAGCTCCTAACAGGGCTTAATCTTGTAACATGAATACTATACTCTCAGTACATTATTTGTGGGTGTTAACTCCCACCAGGGTTATACCTTTAACAGGGTTTCCTTGACAACAAAGGATTGTGTTATTGTGTTGGCATTTACAATGTTATTATTTGGATGAAAGTTTTTTTTATAAAGTTTAATATTTAATAATTTGTCTCACAGTTGATTCACCCCATCTCAGTTGTGTTGTGGACTTTTATTCCTAACAATAAACACTAATGAGATGGGATTTGCAGAATTTTCTAGTTATTTCATGATATTTTGTGTCTTATTTGATAAATTGATATTATTGGTGTATTCAAGGATAAATGATTAATTTATTGTGCATTATCTTTGCAAAATCTTAGTTAGTAATTGAGATTGTATCACAAGTATGGTATATGGAATTTGTATGATAATATACTAACAAAAATGGTAATTTGTACTAACATATCTGGTAGGAACACATTAGGAGCAATGATTTGATTTATTTTCCATTATGGTTTCTTTAAAATTAATAAGTTACAAAACAAATTGAAATGCACAACCTGCAAGTACTATTGTTTAAGGCTTGAAAAGTGTTTCTTTATTTAATATTATACTAACAAGATAATTCTCTAAAAAAATAATGATGCCAATAAAGGGAGTGGGGGTGTATATACTGGTAGGTATACTATGTGTGTTGGCTTCTAAATTGCATGGCAAGGCAAGAATTTTTTCGTTTAGATTTGGCAAGTTAAAGAGGCGTCCCTAAGGAGGATTAGATGATCCAAGGATGAACTAAAGATTTGATATTTCACATTTTTTAGAGCTCGGAAGTGGATGTTCAGATTCTTGTAAACTGCTTTTGTATTATGTGCTACATTTATGAAATAAATGTAATTCATCATCCTACTCTTTATGCAAGAAAGGGAAATGTAAAAATCATAACATAGATACTCTTGTAATACTATATGTACGAATATAAATTTTATTTTGCAAGGCAAGACCGGAGGTTTTCTCTGGCTGACTCTTGCCTACCAATGCCCCTAGTTATTTGGGTTGTACTTAGGTTTAAATTTTAATAAAATTATTTGGCTATGACCTTTTACCGCTTATATATATACATATATACATATATACATATATACATATACATATATACATATATACATATATATATACATATATACATATACATATACATATATATATATACATACATATATATATATGTATATGTATATGCATATGTATATATGTATATATATATGTATATATGTATATATATACATATATATACATATATATACACATACATACATATATATGTATGTGTATATATATATATATATATACATATATATGTATATATGTATATATGTGTATATATATATATATGTATATATATATGTACATATATATATACATATATATATATACATACANATATATATACATATGTATATATATATATATATATATATATATTATTGCTTCTTATTATAAAAATAAAATAATATTTAATGACTAGGAGTGGTGGGGACATCACCCCCCACCCCACGTGTAGTGCTCTGCGGTACACTGCGTGTACTACGATACTAATGGGACAACAACCCTGGGATGGGTTGCCCCCCTCCCCCACAGGGTTTAGTTTTTTTTTTTAAATTAATTAATTTATTTCTTTTTATTATTTAATTTATTAAATTTTATTAGATTAATATATATATATATATATATAATTTAATATTATTAATTAATATATATGCTATTGCAAAATTTTATATATGTGTGTTATATTTAGATTTTGTAATATAATTGTAGGATTAATTTAATTTACAATAGTTAGTTTATATGTTTAATTAAGTATACTTTATCATTGGATTTAAGTGAGTTTTATCTAATTAATTTATGTTTTAATTATGGAGTATAGTTATCTTAGATCAATAATGAATTTAATTATAGTTGTTTGGAATGTAATTAAATGTTGTGATATGTTCATATTGGTGTTTTTATCATGGTGTTTATTTGTCGAGATTGGTTAAGTCTAAGTTGGCTAAAGGGTTAGTTTACCAGAGGCTTGGTTTTCTTTTGATGTTACTCCATATGTATAAATGTTGTATACTTCATATTAGTATTCATTGTCTTGATAATATATTTATAACCTTGATTTCAGAGTTAAGCTCATATGTTACTTGATCTTCTCGTGCAGGAGCACCTTAAGGTCTCATGGAAGGTCTTTGAAAATTTTGGCTTGTAGGTGGTTTTAGCCAACCACCAAGGTAATAAGGACTAAGTATAAAGTCCCAAGTTTGATTTGGTGTGTGTTTAGAGGTAGGAGTTTTTGGAGTCATGTGTTTTGTGTGTTCAACTAGGCTTTAGTGTTTAAGTCCTACAAAAGTAAACATGGGTCAAAGTTTGACCAAGACTCCAAAATGGAGTGGAATTTATAATTTTGATGTTTTTTAAGTGTTTTTAGATCCAAGGGATAGCTTCTGGATCGAATTATGCAAGGTAGGATAGTGGATTTTCAAATGAGCAAAAAGTTGTAAAAGCTTCTCATGACAACTTTGCAACTTTGCAAAGTTGTCATGACAACATTTCCCAAAAATAGGAAAGGGATTTAATGGTGTTCTAATCCCGACCTAGGGATCCAAACATGTGGGAATAGACTATATAAGCCCAAACAAACCCTAATCTAGGGGTGGAAGTGTTAGTGTACGGACTATGTTTTGGAAAGTAAAGAATTGGACTGTGTTTTGTAACAGGGCCTTCATCTAGACTTTTAATGGATTGAATGGATTTATTTAATGCATTGAGCCTTTGATACTTGTTATTTAATTACTCTATGTGGTGTTAGTTTTATAATTTGATACTCTTGTTAATAGTTTTGTAAATTCTTGAAGTTTCACTGGTTGGCTGTCTAGTTCAGAGCCAGTCATGTTATGGTTTATGTTCCATGGCCACTTGGAATGAAGTAGGGGACTATGTAAGTAGTGTAAATATGTCTTGTAGAGTTTGTATGTGCAAGGGAGTTAATTTTTCCATCAAGCCCTAGGCCAGTACAAAGGTATTCTAGCTAGGAGATTACTAGATGAATTGATTTGAGCCAATAAATGGTGGAGTGGTGTAGGCGAATGTGTCCTTGATATGTGTATGCAAGTAGAAGATCAGAGGAGGCCATGAGAGAAACTAGTGAAAGTAAAGAAACTTGACTATACTGCATGCCCTAGAAACCCTTGAAAATAGGGGTTTGGTGGAAATCTTGTGTATGAATAACTTGAAGACCTAAAACCTATAAAATACTTAAGCCTAGGGTGGTCTTATAAAGAATCCTCAGTTAGTTCAGGGGGTTGCTAAGGATAATTTGGAGGAAATCAAAGATTACAGTTTCTAGGAGGCCTAATTGGGCTAAAAAGGCTACAAGGCCTAAAATCAAGAAACCTTGGAATTTGATGGAACACCATTAGAAGAATCCATCAATGTGGAAAAAAATTAGTTAAAAGTGACCTAGGAATAGTAAGGATACCTCTTCCTATTGCCAAGAATATATTGGGAGAAAATTGGCTAAATTGAGCCTATGGGTGCATAGTTGGATTGAGAAGGACATGAAGAGAGTTTGAAGTTGGTGGAGACCTCTAAGAGGATTAGGGGACCATAGGAGTGTCCTCTGGTTAGGGTAGAGATAGATACCCTAGGAAGACCAAAGAGAAGGTCTTGAAAAGAGCAAGAAAGCTCTTAGGAGTTGCAGCTCCCCATCAAAGTGGTATCAAAGCCATTAAAAGGCTTGGGAAGTGGATAGTGTATGATAGAAGGAAGTGAATCCATTGGAGAAAGCACCATGGTAACCAATGCAGAATTGGAAAGGGACTTGTCAAAGAAACAAGTCAAGAATAGACTTATAGAAGAAGCTATGGAGGAGATGAAGTAGAAGCTAGCAAAAGTTGCAGAGACTGCAAGCAAGATGAAAGAAAAGATAGGAGAGGATAAACAAAAAGGAAAGAGTCAAGTGGAAGAGGAGGCAGGACAAGAACCAGACCCTCCATTACCTAAGGAACCTTTCCTCAAATCCCTCAAGGCATTAAGTGGTAAGGAATTCCAGTATTCTCTGGCTAAATGGATGCAGAATTGGTGATGGAGTGGATTGAGGTAGAAAAGGTGAAGATAGCCAAATCAAGGCTAAGAGGACAAGCATTAACTTGGTGGAAGTTCTTGTAGGAGGAAAGAGAAAGAGAAGAGAAGAAGCCAATAGCCAATTGGAAAGCTATGGTGTCTAAAGTGAAGGAGAACTACCTACTAGAGGATTATGATATCCAAGTACACAAAAGAAGACATAATCTCAGACATAAAGATTTAGATGTGGCATCCTACACTGAAGAATTTTAAAAGTTATGTCTTAGGTCCAGAGTGCAAGAGGTAGATAGCATTAAAGTTTCTAGGTATCTCAATGACCATAGGTGGAACATTCAAGAAGAGTTAAGCCTCTTTACTCTAACTTCTATCCATGGGTGTTTTCAAATGGCCCTTAAGGTGGAAGAAAAAATCAGAAAGAAGCAAGATTCCAACCACAGGGGTAGATGAAGAGGTAGAGATTCTAGAGGAGGACATAGAGGTGGTTCTAGTGGTAGAAGCAATGAGACCAGAGGCCAAGGAGACTCCAAGTTTTTTCAACAAATCCATGAGTCAAAAAATAGAGGAGGATATAATAGAGGAAGAGGTTTTCACAATGGTGGAAAAGGAAGATCAGGGGGTTTTGAGAGAAGCTCTCATTTTTATTCAATGAAGTGTTATATGGCCAAATGGGTCACCCTACCTATAGGTATCTGAATAAGCCAACATCTTCACAAGGTGAAAAGAAGATTGCATATGTGCAAGAAGAAGATATGACCAAACATCCTGAGATAAGTTTGGATTCAGAAAAGGGAGAGAACCTCATGCTTATGAGGATGTTGATCCAAGAACCTACAAGGGATGTACACAAACAAAGGAGGGCTCCTTTTAGAGTCAAGTGTAAGATTCTTGGCAAAGTGTGTAGGGTCATAATAGAATTAGGGTCTAATGATAATGTGATCTCAGAGGAAGCAGTGCAGAAGCTAAAATTGACTAAGATACATCATGTTTGTCCTTACAAAGTGACTTGGTTGAATAAGGGGAAGAATATATTGGTCAATGAACAAGTGTGGATTGATTTAACCATAGGTAAGTATCAAGACAAGATAATTTTTGATGTGCTACCAATGAATGCATGTCATCTATTGTTAGGAAGACCATGGTAGTATGACAGGGAGGCAATCCACCATGGAAAGGAGAATAAGTATGTATTCAAGAATAATGGAGTAACTTATAAGATACCATCTTTGATAGAGGAAGGTATAGTGGAGAAGATGGACTCCAATACTCTTCTAATGTCTAGGAAAGAATTCCTAAAAGACATGAAGGAGGAAGAAGGAATTGGTTATGAAATCTTGGTGAAACTAAAGGAGGAGGAGACACCCAAACAAGCACCTATGCCTGTAGAAGTCAAACAATAGTTAGATCAGTTCCAAGACATAATATGTGAAGGGACACTAGATACACTACCTCCAAAAAGAGAAATCAGTCATCAGATTGACTTTGTACCAAGGGCATCATTGCCAAACAAAGTTGCCTACAAGATGACACCAGAGAAGAAAAAAGATATTGCCAGGAAAGTGAAAAAGCTTTAGGACTAGAGACTGATAAGAAAGAGCATTAGTCCATGTGTTGTTCTAGTGGTTTTGGCTCCTAAGAAGGGAGGTAAGTGGAGAATGTGTACTGACTCTAGGGAAATAAATAGGATAAAAATAAGGTATAGATTTCCTATTCATAAAATAGAAGACTTAATGGATTGCTTAGGGGGTGCTAAGTACTTCTCAAAGATTGATCTTAAAGTTGGATATTATCAGAATAGGATGAAAGAGGGGGATGAGTGAAAGTCATCTTTCAAAACCACAAAGGGATTATATGAGTGGTTAGTAATGTCATTTGGGCTTACAAATGCACCTAGTAATTTTATGAGGGTCATGAACAAAGTCTTGAAGGATTATATAGGGGTATTTTTGGTAGTATACCTAGATGATATCCTCATCTTTAGAAAAACAAAAGAAGAACACATGAAGCACCTAGAACTTGTGTTGAAAAGACTACAAGAAGAGAAGCTCACCATAAATCTGGAAAAGAGTGAGTTTATGAAACAAGAAATAGTCTATCTAGGATTTTTAGTATCCCAAGGTGACTTGAAGATGGATAAGTGTAAGGTTGAATCCATATTAAGTTGGACTACTCCTAAGATAGGGACTAAAGTCAGAATTTTTCATGGGTTGGCACGGTTCTATAGGAAATTTGTGAGAAGATTCAATTAAATCTATGCACCTGTCCTAGATACCATAAAGGGTGGAGTCAAGAAAAAGTTCATATGGACCAAGGAAGCCAATGAAGGGTTTTAAATATTGAAGAAGGAAGTGGCTACCCAACCTATACTAGTGTTGCCAAGTTTTAAAAAAATATTCATTGTGGAATGTGATGCTAGCAACATAGCAGTGGGAGCAATCCTAAGTCAAGAAGGAAGGCTAGTAGCCTTCTTTAGTGAAAGGTTAAATGAAGAAAAGTCTAGATACTCATCCTATGATCTAGAGCTTTATGCATTGGTGCAAGCTCTTAAGAAGTTGAGGCACTATTTGTTGCCAAAAGAATTTGTTGCATACATTGACAACCAAGCCTTAAGCTACATAAACACAAAAGAGAAGCTTAGTTTGAGGCATATAAAGTGGATGGAGTTTCTGCAATCATACACTTTAACAATCAAGCACAAGAAGAGGGTAAATAACAAGGCTGCAGATGCAATCAGTAAGAGGTTTCTTATTGTTCAAGAAATACAGTTGTAGAGCATAGTGGTTGAAGGATTCAAGGATCTTTATGAAGGAGATTTAGATTTCTCAAAGATCTATAAGGTATGTAATGATTTTGAAAATCATTTTCATAGTGTGTATGCAGATGATACTTTACATAATCATTTATTGTTTAAAGGGAAAAAATTATGCACTCCAAGGGGTTCCATAAGGGATAACCCCATCCAAGAGAAGCATAATGGTAGCTTAAGTGGACACTTTGGGTTAAACAAGACCCTAGACCTAGTGGAGAGATTCTACTGGTGGCCTAAAATGCAGAAGGATATAAGGAGGTATGTTGGAAAATGTGGAGTATGTCAGAAGGAAAATGGGACATCATCAAATGCAAGTCTTTGCCAACCATTTCCCATCCCAAATAGACCATGGGAGTGCATAAGTATGGATTTCATAGTGGGGATACCTAGTATACCAACTGGTTTGGATAGTGTGTTTGTGGTAGTGGAAAGATTCAATAAGATGAGTCACTTTATCCCATGTAAAACAATAGATGATGCTAGTCATATTGCCAACCTTTTATTCAAGGAGATAATAAGGATTCATGGTTTTCTAATGAGCATAGTTGTAGACAGAGATGTGAAGTTTATGGGACACTTTTGGAAGACCCTCTGGAAAAGATTAGGTACTGATTTGGCTCATAGTTCTTCATATCATCCTTAAATAGATGGTTAGAAAGAGGTAATTAATAGGGTTCTTGGAAAATTGTTGAGATGTTTAACCAAGGAGTATGGACAAGGATGGGAACAAGTCATCCCATAAGTAGAGTTTGCCTATAATTATAGTGCAAAATGGACTATTGGTAAGAGTCCATTTGAGATTTTGTATAGATTACTGATAAACATAAATTTTTTCCATTAGTATGCAATGAGAAAACAAGTTGTATAAACTATCAGTTACACTACACTGAAAGTCAGGTTTTTAATTCAAACCAAAAATGTTAAGCAAGGAGAAACCAATGACACGGTTTTGTAATGTTAATCGAAAGTGCAAACCAAAGATGATAAAGTCGAACCTAACAAGAGGAACCTGACAAGAAAACACATTGAAAACTGACAGAAAACAAATAATGCAACCTGAAAGACAGTCAAACTGATTTTAGAACAAACTGAGCATCAGACACCGAAAGTCAGTTACATCTCAGAAAAAGTGGATCTAACTACCACGTCAAATAAAATACTCATATTCTATTTATAGAGTTTTTTTTTTTTTTTTAAACCTTTACTTAAGGGACAATCAACATTATTGTAATTGTTTTAATCAGTATAACTGATTGAAAACATGCAAAATAGGAGATCAAGGTCAAGTTGTAAACCTGTGATCATAGAGTTAGTTTTGTTATATGTGAAACGTAATTAGGTCAATCTACCTTATAAATAGATGTTGTAATCATTCAATATGATGTATGAGAGGATGAATGTAGCCAATGAGCACATATATGGATCAGACTGAGAGTTTCAACAAGCAAAACAACAAAAGATGAATCTGGTTATCAAGAACCAAGAACAGAGGCTACCTAGCAAAAGAGGTATTAATCAATCACAATAGGTGATACATATATAGATGTGAATTGTAATGGATCTATAATCATAAATAGTTAGATTACATACACTCAGGTCAATGAGTATTTTTGTCTACATTCTAACAAGTGTAGAAAATAGAATAAATCCTTTCAAGAAAGGTGTATTTAACAATCCTATTGTAAATCTCTTAACTGAGTGCACACTAAACAGTGCTGCTAAATCTCTTAACAGAGTAGATCTTAACCGGTCTCCACATATACTCCTAACATGGTAGATCATCAGAAGTGATCAAATTGCAAGCCTTAAATGGCCCCTTCCAATCTACAGATAGTGAAGATTTTGTGGGTGTCATCCCCACCGCAGCTTTTACCCCTTTTAATAGGGGTTTTCTACAATATCATATCATGTGTTATGAGTCAATTACTTTCATGAATGTTTCTATGAATTTTCACGTGTTTGATTAAGTTAAATAATTGATATGTCTTACACAAAGATAGTATAGAATAGATGGTTGGATAAACAGTTAATTACATAAAGGTTAAAGGATAAAAGAGATAAAAGTTTTAGAGGTACTAATTCACCCCTCCCCTCTTAGTACACACTTCCCATTATTTCCAACAATTGGGATCAAAGCTAGAACTCTTATTTGGAAAGATTAAATACTTAAGAGAAAAGATCATACAATGGAGAAGTACAGACTTGACAAAAGTATTGAGAATCAGAAGCTAGAAATTCAAATCTTCTATGAGAAGTATAAAGAAGCAAGAATTAAGATGATACAACTGTTAGATGAAACAAAGATTATGGCATCCGCTGTAATGAAATAGATTACCAAGAAGAAGAGATACCAGATCTATTTGAGTCTTCAGGATCTACTATAAGCAAAGAATCAAACACATTAAAAGAAAGCATCACAAGATTAAATGAAATCAATCAACATCTGGTTGGACAAGTGAAATCTCTGAAAATTGGTCAAAAGACACAGATGGTAAGAATGATTGATGTCATGAAAAATGATAGAAAAGCTAAGCAAGAGAGAACACTAGCTACTGATGATAGAAGGAAGATTACTGAAAAGCTACAAGAGAAAGAGTCTAAAATATAGACTTACAAAACATCATCATGATATTACAAATCAGATTATCCTTATGATTCAAGAGGAAAATGGAATGAATGTTGAACTCGCTGAAAAAATAGAATCTATCGGTGAGCTAAGGGAAGAAAATAAAAAGCTAAAACAAGAACTCAGAATTCAATGGCAGTATAATGAGATAATAAAAAGATCTGAAGAAAGAAAGAAACAAATGGCTGATTTTCATGATGGACAAAGGAGAGCCAACAACAACACCGGACTAGGCTACATCAAGAATGGAGAATCACCTAATATATCTTATCCAAAGAATATCTATGCAAATACAAGACCAAGAAAGCTGACATGCAATCATTGTGAAAAGAAAGGCCACACATCAAATGCATGCATGAGAAAAAAGAAAGGTATTCCTAAATCTACATCTTCATTCATAGGAATTTCTTATAAATGTAATAAGAAAGGACATACAACATATGAATGTAAGTTTGGGATGAAACAACCAAAGAAGGAAACCTACATGGACAAATACTGTCCTACTTGCAAAATTCATGGGCACACTACTCTTGAATGCTGGAAGAAGAAAAAGAAAGCATGGAAGCCTAAAGGTCAAGAATCTTCCTATCAACTGAAAAGAGTTGGTAACCAGTATGTATGGGATTACAATACATGAACTAACTATGCAACATGTGGAATATTTGGTCACATTGATGCAAATTATATGAGACAATGGACAAGAAAGCCTAGAGGATGGACTAACCCTGGAATGACATGTTTACACTCTCATAAAATTGGTGATCTCAAGAAATACTACAAAGACTGAATGACAGAGACCAACACCTTTGCCAATGGAAACACCATTGAAGATATTAGGAAGATGAGAAACAAAATGTGGAGGAAAGCTACAAGTAATGATGAAGCTAGACTGAGAAATGCAATTGGTGAAACCCTATCCAATGGATCTGGTGACATCACCACCCGCACCTAAGTAGAACAAGTAGGTATGGAACTACATTACACCAAGTTATATTTTACATCAGCTCCATCATACATATTTGAAATGCCAAATTACCATGATTTTAGATGCACTATGGTATTACTTATTAAATTCTGTGAAAACTATTTCATTGGTTAATACATACCAAAATACATTAGTATACATTCAATGTTGAATTGTTTGCACTTATCGAGAATTGTCGGTTAACATGTAAAAGTTAAAGTTTCTAGTTTAAACCGAGCTCTGTCGGTAATCATGTGAGTTGAAAAAGTGGTCTTTGAAATACATTGAAACCCATCGGTAAAAATAAAGTTAAAAGGACTGCCCGAAGCATCGCATTGTAACCGAAAGAGAAGATAGTGTTTCAATTAATGAATCCATCTTCAAACATCAAGGAGTGGTTGACAATTAATGACTTGATGTAGGGAAAAGTCTATAAATAGATGACGGAGAGGTTTCATTTCTCACCAGTGATTTGAGCGAAGTGACCAGAATGAAACAAGAGCTTGAAGCGACAGTATTGCAGAGCGACTCCAACCTGATTAAAAATACTCCAAGAAGATTAGTTATATATACAAAGGTTAAAGTAAGTACCAAGCATAACTAAGAACTCTATTTATCATTTACATAAATCCCTAATTTTAGAAACAAATGGCCACGACGTCAAGACCCGCTAAGATAAATAATATTAAGAAGGATAAGGTCAAACTTGTCAAGAACTTTACTTGTATAGAACCAAATTATAAGATATGCCCAGAGGTTACTTCACAACCCGATAATGGTGGAGAATTCTCACAAATAACAGGTAGGGTTTTTCTTGTCAAAGACGTGTGAGCATACATACAATGCAAAATTACAGAAATTGGCGACCTAGAGGTTGAACAAGCTTTCAAGAAGCTATGCAAATATGATGGCACTATTAAAGATGAGCACAAACACATCAAATTTAAAGGGATCAAAAATTCCCTATGGCTCCCTAAAGAGTTTAAGACTAAGTGGATTTGGTTAGTATTAAGCAGGATCCACAACAAAAAGCTATGGCTGGATGAGCCTAAACTGATAACACAAAATTTTATTCATGCAGTCACCGGTTATCCAATAACTGATAAGGTAAAGGAATTGAAGCACCTACCCAAGACTACTATTAAGAAGAATACATGAGCTGTGTGTGATGGAAGAGGACTTAAGGTATCCACTATCATAGATGATGAACTAAAATTTGGAGCATGTGTCTTAGGATACAACTTCTTTTAGGCAAGCATGATAGACAACATTGCATCTAGATCAGTGGATACAACCTACAAGATTGTCAAAAAGGGAACTCAGTTGGATCTATCACAACTTCTACTCAAGAAGCTAGAAGAGAACTTAAAGACAATAAAAAATGTAAAATCAAATTCATGTAAGTTTGGTTCACTTATCATGTCATATTCTTCTACTTCCAAGAATATTTTCCATTAATAGGAAATGTGAAATGGGCTACAACAAGACCAGTCACCATATAGATTAATGAGTTTATAAAATCACTAAGAGATAATTTTGAGTCAGTAATGGATAAATACTTTGTTGGATTCAAGGAGAGAATGCAGAAGAGAGTAAGGTTCCCCGAACAATTAATTGAGAAATTCAAGACTAATATATGTTTCATGGTAGACACTAACTTCACATACATCAAGCCTGTTGTACTGAGAACAACATGGCTACCTACACTTGAATATGAAGTGAACATAGATCAAGCATCCAAAGCAATTGATGCATTAATAAATGAGCCATTAGATAAAACACAACCCAAGCTCAGCACTTATGAAGAAGCCAAAGAAAAAATCAAAATTGGCTTGGTTGTAAACAAGATAGATAGGAAGAAGGATAAAATGGTTAATAACTTGAAGAAAAGGTTGTCGGTTATAGAAGAAGAAACCAAACATAAAGAAGAAACTGAGGGACAGTCAACCATTGGTGAAGCTGAGAAGGAAAGTGACTTTGATTCTACAGAGTCAGACACACTATTACCTTCACCAGCTAAGAAGCCTAGAACTATAACTGCTACAAGGATAAGAAGTCAAATAGCTAAGGACACAAGTCCTTCACCATTGAAGAAAGGTCAAGTAATGACCTATAAGAAGAAAATTGAAACATAGAAAAGAGGGCCAACTAAAAGAAGAAAGTTCATTACAACTAAGGAGGACATTAAGGACACCGAACATGATGAATTTGTTCAAAAGGAAAAGAATAAGATACCTAAACCAGTTGATGAAGTGTATTCCTCAATCATCAAATCAGGTATAGTCAATGATAGGAAGATCAAGAAATAGTTAACATGGGATACCTTGGATCAAAATAAGATTGAGGAGGAAATCATCAAGATGATGTGCATATTCAAATACCTCCCAATACAACTGGCTGACAATATTCCCAAAGAACTTCAAGATAGGATATTGACAAGATGGACATTTGCCTTGCACTCTGAGAAAGAAATCAGGGAAAGAGCCCTAGTATCAGTCATGCCTC
Source organism: Thuja plicata (assembly GCA_018584345.1). NCBI lineage: Eukaryota > Viridiplantae > Streptophyta > Pinopsida > Cupressales > Cupressaceae > Thuja > Thuja plicata. The sequence continues at coordinate 459,962 of MU223366.1, read as the reverse complement.
CTGAATAAGAAAATGGAGGAGATCAAAGAAATGATGAAGATTCATTCCAAAAGGTTCTCACCAAAGTTGAGAGCCTACCAAGTGCTTAAAGGACATCTACTGGACCTAGAAAAAAAGAGTGAAACCAAATGGAGGAAAATACTTGATATTCCTCAAAAGGATACAAGTTTCGAGCCACAAAGAGCTCTTACCAAGAATCAAGAGACCAAAGATGATCAGGCTACTCAGAGCACCAAACCAATTACCATAAATGATGTAGAATTGGACACTACATGCAACAAGAATATGGATGTTGTAGATGAGACATGGTCGGACACTACTATGGACAACACTATGGACAATAAAATTATTAACATCACCGATGATCCTGCAGATGAAATTTAGAAAGATGAAGATGTCACTATTGCTAAGGACTAGACCAATGAATAAGACACTACAATTTATGCTGCACAGGTACACATACTGGGCCAAATGCCACTATTAATTCATGCAGTCAATATTATCTCATAAAAGGAGAAGACCCCTGATCTTGATGCAAGCATACCCGAGGACAAGGGTAATGAAGAGAAAAAAGACACAACTAATGAAAAGGACACACCCGATGAACAAAATGTCATTGATGGAGAACAAAAAGATAGAGATACCACCAAGAAAGATGCACCAATGAAAGATGATGATGAAGTGAAAAAAGAGAAGGATGAGAAAGCAGAGACAGTTGATACCACACCGAAGGACACTAAAGGTGAAGCTAAAGACACACCAAAGGTTGACAAGGAGACTTCCTTAGACAATTGATAGGAAAATATCGAGCAATAAGAGAAAAGTACAACTCTTCAAAAGCCATCTAGTAGCACATCAGACCAAGCTGAAAAGCTGGCTATGGTTCTGCATATAGGTGGAACATAGAAGAAGAAGAAGAAGAAAAAAACAAAGAAGGACAAGTTGGAAGTCACATTAGATGAAATCATAGAGATACCAAAATATGACCCAACAACATTAGACTTTGAATATCTCCAAGAGTATGGAGAAATTTTCCAAAGGAAAGCTTTGCAAGAAAAGATTAAGAAGCAACACCGAGATTCATTAGTTCTGGAGAACATAAGGGACATCTTGAGTCAAATTGTATCCAACATAGATGTTGATCATAATTCCCCTATTCTAGATCAACTTTCCATCCTCACCAAAGTGATCACAACGCAAAATGTTGATGCAGAAAAGGCAATTGAGGAGCGAGCAGAGCAGAAATTTCAATATAAATTGGCAGAAAAGATCATCCAAGAAGTGACAGAGAATAAGTTAAATCTTTCAAAATTATCAGATCAATTATATCCAATCATAACTAAATTTATTTGCTTGATACAAAATCTATACACTTTAGAGAAGTTTACTAAAGATAACAATGACAAGATTGCAAGGATTGAATTTGATCTAACTGCAAGTGCACAAAGTCTAACCACTGATGGAAATGCAATCAAATCATACTATGATAATATCATAGAGATCAAATGGTTAAGATAGGAACTTTGGGAAGCAAAGTCACAATTCAGAGAGGAGGTTACCAAAATTTAGTCCATACTATTACCGAACCTCACACTTTTGCAGACTCACCTAAGTTCAGCAAGGCAACTTATAGCCACCACTCAGATGTCTATAGTAGACAACATGTATGACATGAATGCATATATTACAGTAGAGAACATGGCTCTTGAAAATATGAAGGAGAAATGGGAGAAGATGATGGAGGAAATAAAATCCTCACACTCATATTTTTAATATGCTATAGGTATACACCTCTGCCCTTACTATCAAAAAAGCGGGAAAATTAAATTGATATGTACAAAGATAAATAAAAGGGGAAAAGGAAATACTATGTACATAGACAAATCATATAGTAGAAAAGGAGGAAATAGTATAAAAAGACAAGTGTATAATGTACATACATATACTATACTATACTGGCATATGCATAGGGGGAGTCATGAAATGACTAAGGTATATACAAGGTGTTTATAATATAAATTTTGATAGTATTCTGCACATATCTATTTTTGATACTAATGTCAAAGGGGGAGATTGATAAACATAAAGTTTTTCCATTAGTATGCAATGAGAAAACAAGTTGTATAAACTATCAGTTACACTACATCGAAAGTTAGGTTATAAGTTCAAACCAGAAATGCTAAGCAAGGAGGAAACCGATAACACAGTTTTGTAGTGTTAACCAAAAGTGCAAACCAAAGATGATAAAGTGGAACCCGATAGGAGGAACCCAATGAGAAAACATAGTGAAAATTGAAAAAACAAAAATAGTGTAACTCAAAAGACAATCATACTAATTTCAGAACAAACCAAGCATCAGACACCGAAAGTCAGTTACATCCTAGAAAAAGTGGATCTGACTACCACATTAGATAAAACACCCATATTCTATTTATAGAGTTTTTTTTTTTTTTAAACCATTACTTAAGGGACAAGAAACATTATTGTAATTTTTTTAATCAGTCTGACTGATTGAAAACATGCAGACTAGGAGATCAAGGTCAAGTTGTAAACATGTGATCATAGAGTTAGTTTTGTTATATGTGAAACTTAATTAGGTCAATCTATCTTATAAATAGATGTTTTAATCATTAAATATGATGTATGAGAGGATAAATGTAGCCAACAAGAACATCTATACATCAGATTGGGAGTTTCAACAAGTAGAACAATAAAAGATGAATCTAGTTATCAAGAACCAAGAACAGAGGCTACCAAGCAATAGAGGTATTAATCAATCACAATAGGTGATGCATATATACATGTGAATTATAATGGATTTGTAATCAAAAATAGTTATACTGCACACACTCAGGTCAAAGTGTCACAAATAGAAGAAATCCTTTCAAGAAAGGTGGATTTAACAATCCTATTGTAAATCTCTTAACCAAGTGCACACTAAATAGTGTTGCTAAATCTCTTAATAGATTAGATCTTAATCGGTCTCCACATATACTCCTAATAGGGTAGATCATTAGAAGTGATCAAATTGTAATCTTTAACTGGCCCCTTCCAGTTTGCAGGTAGTGAATATTTTGTGGGTGTCATCCCCACCATAGTTTTTACCTTCTAACAGGGGTTTTCAGCAATATCATATCATGTGTTATGAGTCAATTACTTTCATGAATGTTTACATGTTTGACTAAGTTAAAGAATTGATATGTCTTACACAATGATAGTATAGAATAGATGGTTGGATAAACAATTGATTACATAAATGTTAAAGGATAAAAGAGATAAAAGTTTTAGAGGTACTGATTCACCCCTCCCCACTTAGTACACACTTCCCATTATATCCAACAATTACATCCAAGGGGTGTTTTTGGGGTTAGAGATCTAAAAGGTTATGAAAGGATCAGTGGTCATGCAAATGCCTTTTCTCAATCAATGAGAGAGGTCCATGACAAAGTGAAGAAGACTTTAATGGAGAAAAATTAGAAGCTTAAAGCTAAGAAGGATGAAGGGAGAAGAGACTTACAATTGGATGTAGGAGAATTTGTAATGGTATACTTGAACAAGGCTAGGCTATAGAAGGGATTTTTAAGAAAACTACAGATGAAAGGGATTGGACCATGCAAGGTGTTAGCTAAGTATGGCTCAAATTCCTACAAAGTGGATCCACCCAAGGAGATGTCTCTTTCTCCTCTTTTCAATGTGAAGGATCTAATCTAACATAAAGGACCAAACGCGAAGGAGAAAGAGTACAGTATAGACATAGAAAAGGATGTGGAAGAACTCAAAGTACCTATCCAAGCTAAGCCACAAGTTGAAAATATTTTGGATTCAAGAGTGAATAAGAAGACTAGGAGTAAGGCATACATGGAGCATCTAGTCAAATGGGAGAAAAAACCTGAGTCAAAGGCTACTTAGATAGCAGAGGGTGACTTTAAGAAGAATGTCATCAGTTTGGAGTTTGTCACACCTTAGGTACCTTTAATTTCTTGTTGCAGGGGGAGAATGGTGCAGGAGCACCTTAAGGTTGTTAGAAATACTGAGAGTGGGGGGTGAATCATTGTTTGTCTATTTATTCTATTTCAAAAATTTTAAACATAAATCAAATATATATCAATTTAATCTTAACACAAGAACACATAACACATGATATGATTACATGGAAACCTTGATCAGAGGAAAACCCCGGTGGGAATTAGTACCCACAAATATTGTACTAGTATGATGAACCTGTTAAAGTTCCTTTGCCCTGTTAGGAGTAGTCTTTAAAATATGAGTACAATGATCTGGTTAAAGGTCTAACCCTATTAGGAGTCTTTTACAACTAACCCTGTTAGGGGTGATGACTCACTGTCCAAAAAGCTCACTGCTCAATAGGATGAAGGCTACAACCTTCTAATAGTTGATATACACTATATCAAAAAGTAAACTACTCCATATGACACAATTGTCTGATCAGTTCTATTTATGCATTGATGCTCTTATACTCCTAAGATCTTTATCTCATTCTGACATCTTATCCTATTCCTTTATATTTCTATTTTGCATATTTTCGATGACTATTATTAATACAACTTTGCATATTATATATATATATATATATGTGTGTGTGTGTGTGTGTGTGTGTGTGTGTGTGTCCATGCCTGAATAGACGTGACTATAAACAAGACCTTAGTCAGCCTAAAAACAACATTCAAAATGCTTCCAAACATACTGGCTTAAACATGTCTACAATAATGTTTAATACATGATTAAAAACTTATTACAATAGGTGCTTAGCCTTTACAAAACAAAAGATTACATGCTAATAAAAAAACTGAAGTCGTCTTCATACTCTATTTTCTGGACTGCTAGTGTATTTGTTCTTTCTGTAACTTATCTGTACTTACATTCTGTACCATGTGTTTATAGGGTAAGCATAACAACATATCATAGAGCTTATTTCTAAAGGCGCTTAGTTTGAATCGGTCATACGCACGTGCGCTAGTGCTCTGATCATCTATATATCTCTATTTTGTCTTTTCTTCTATACTTAGTCAATTTCCACTTCAAAGTTTGCTGTCAAAACTTCATATGAATTTGTTTCCATAATGAAAACACAAAATAAGTCATATACTCCCTGGGATTCAACTTTCCAACAATCTCCCCCTTTGTCATTAATGGCAACAAAGGAATGTGGCCAAGTTACTCAAAATTGACTAACACCAAAAAATGTGTATTATCTTCCTTTAACATATACTATATCATATTTATTTGCATATATATACACTACTCCCCATACATACTTTACTCCCCATTTGACATTAATGACAAAAGTGTCAAAATTGTAAGTCTCTAGATACTTAATCCATGTACACATCTGGATAAGCTATCCGCAAATTCTTGATCTCTTGCTTCTAGAATTCCTCTAGTGCATCAATTATTTCTAGATGGGCGCATAAGGCATATGTAAGCTTTACCATATTTGTTAGATCCATGCTGGGTCCTTGATCATAGGAGGGTGCAAGTGCATTTCTCAGTTGAGTCTGCCTGATCCTTATCTTACCGATCTCCATTTTAGCTTTTTATATCTTGTCTATCTGACCTTGATAGACATTTTTGCAGATTTTTATGTCTTGGGATGATGTTTCAACTGATTATCTTATGTTATCAACCAAGATATTTTCCTCTTCTATCTTTTTGATATGTTCAGAGGTGAGTTTGCCTATGTCCATGCAATTTTCTATAACCTTTCTACCTTTTAATTCCAACTCTTTCAACATTGTCTGACCAATCTTTAATGACTTAGATCTAAGGAAAAATTCTTTATCAGTTTATTCAATCTTTCCTTTTTATACTCATCTTCTGCAATTATAGTAGCTGAGTCTACTAAACTTGTAAAGTGTGCTTTGAATCTTGTTAGGATGCTATCTACATCATAAACTAACTAAATTTTAGCTACTTTCTTGTCTGTAGGCACTAGGTCATTCAGAATCTTCACTGACTCCAAAAAGAGAGGTTTTCTCATAATTTGTTTCTCTTTGGCTTTTTCCATGGCTAGGACACTGATCTTGATCAAGTCTTTTTCTCCCCATGGATCTAGACTTGCTGAGTCAAGAGTTAAACTTGACAATAATGAAGTTGATGGTTGAATGGATGGGGTGAATATAGTATTCTGACTAGCATCCATACATTAACTTTTTACTGGGATGTCCATGACTGGTGTCTCATTAGTTTGATTGTCTTCCTCTTTATTCAAATCTTTTGAATCTTTAGAGGGAACTTCATCTTGTTGTAAAGATGTGACATCAGCGCATACCTCCTTTGTCTCTTCAGTGCTTACAAATTCTTTTTCAACTTTGTCCATGTCATTTTCAGAAGTGGTCATGGATATCTTGACATCATCAATTACAATAGTTTCTTCTAAATATTTGGCTATATCAGAAGGTGATGTGATCTTGGGTGCTGAAACCTGTGGACCTATCATATGCGCACCTTGAATTACTGGTTCTGTAACCTATTTGGGAGGAACTAGAGTTGCCTAAGCTATAGGCGTCATTGATGGATACATATGTCTATCTAGAAATACCCACTAAAAATCTTTCTAAGTCTCTTCACTAACCAAATCATACTCTTTGTTCATGATATGAAGTGCTCTAGGTTTGGTTCTGAGATGAGGTTTTACTAAGTCCAACAATATAGCTTTCTCATCATGTGAGAAAACAGGGAGAAGACTATCTAATTTTTCTTCTCTTATCCTCATATCCTCTTTAATTGCTTTCCTTTTTAATATGTCTAGTATGTTCCATACTTTGTCTAGTATGACTGTCTTGAGTTCCAATACTGACTTCTTGAACATAATCATATGAGATATAATCATTGAATGAATTTCTGATTTGTCTATCTCTTGATACTTATCATAGACATTCTTGATAGATTCTAGTATTCCTTCATTAACAATTCTATTCTTTAGGACTATTAGACCGGGCCTAATTCCTACCTCGGGAGGGGCTTGTGTGTTCTTTACCTTGCTCCTTATGGTCCTAGAAGATGGATGACTTGTGGGAACTTGCATCTTCCTTCTAGTCAACTTGCTGGGTACAAAAGGTGGAGAAGATTCTAGATCAATGGTAGTTGATGGCCCAGATGTTCCTTCATCAGATTTCTTATTCTTCTTCTTAGGCATATCATCTGACTTTTCCATTTTTACTTCTGCAAGAGTTTTCTCAAGTTCTTTTGCAATTTTAGCTTCCCTAGCTTTGTCTAGATCTTCATGTGTAACTCCATGAACTTTTAAGATATTTGAAGTAATCCTTGATGCCTTCCTCTTGTTTTCTATATTGTAAAAGATAGAATCAACTTGATTTGTCTTTTCTTTGTAAGTACCCCATCTAGGTTCATTGGAATCCTTGGGCACAGATGGGAGAACTTGTGCATAACCTTCCAAGACATGTTCTTCAACTTCATATTTGAGGGGGTGAATCCATTTTGTTCTAAGCTCAACTACCTCCATGCATGTACAATCAGTTTCCACAATGAAACATATGATGTCTTTGTATTTCTCAACTATCTTCTCAGGTATCTTGAACCTTTTCTGTATTTTAATCCTAAAATTTTTGATATCCATGTCCATAGAATCCTTCACGATGCTCTCTAAAGTAGCCTTTAGTGAAATTTGTGACATGGTAGGTTTACTTCTGTCTAGGTAAAGATTTGCAACTTTACCAACAATGTGGAAGTACAAATAGTTGATCAAAGAGCCAAACCTGAATATCTTTCTCTTGTCATGCTTAATAGCTCAAATGTTGTCAATCAATTGAGTGCACAATATCTCACACAAATTATACTGAGTATTGTCCTTCACCATTTTTACTGCTACCAGGACAGTAGCTACAGATAGACTATTTAATCTGCTTGCGTGTTGAAATTTTTAACCTAGTATCATGGTGACCAGTTTTATGTCATCTTCCTTAATGGGAGCAACTGTCATACTGCACCTATCACTTCTAGATAAACAAGCTTGTTCAACCCACTTTTTCACATCTTTACCAGTTGGAAGAACTGGTCCTATCTTAGGAAGTCTAGTCATGTCATGAATTAGGTCTGCAATAATACAGATGGGAACTTCACCAATCCAATAGAGGTCATCATGTATTCTACTCAATAGGATTTTCACTCATTCTGGCTCATAAAACTCATGCGCATTAGAGTACTCAAAGATAGGGTTATCAGTGAGATGCACGTATTCATCCTTGAATGAATAGTCTGGTTGCATCATTGAGGCCATGAGAGTAGCAATACTATTATCTGCAACCATTTCCTTTTTACAGTATATGTATGCGCAAATTTCTTCTACATGCATGACTCCTAGCAGAGTCTTAGAAAATTCTCCTTCTACATCATCTAGTATAGACTTGAAGGGATGCTTCTTAAACACAAATATTTTCCTTTTAGTAATGTTGAATACAACTGGAGTGGTCATACTTACTTGTTACTTGGATAAATAGGGTTTCATAGAAATTTGAAATGATGTGACTACTAGGGTTCCATTTCAGCTTGCAATTGGTTCACCAACTAATCAAATTGATACCTTTGAATGTTTGATGCTTAGTGCTTTTGTGCTCTGCAAATTTTATGATCTCAAATGTAAACAATGAGAATAATCAATCAATCCACCAATTTATATAAAGTTTTTCTGTATTTAATATCGTACATGCTTTCACTGAGACTGTCAAACTTTATTCAGAATGTAGTATAGACAATGTGTGATTGCATACTACATTATCTTGTTATCACTGACATGAATTCAAAGGTGCATACTCAGAGATGAGTATACCAACCAAGGAGGGGTTCAGAGCTAGAATAGCTCCCCCTAAGACCATGAGGGTCAACTATCCAGAAGTAGAAGGTGTGTCCACTAAGGATGCATCTACTACCTTGTTTTATTTATTATCCTTCTTTACTTCAACCCATATTTTATCTGAATCAGCTTTAGCTTGCACAAACTTAACTTCTCCTGATTCTTCAAATAGAGAATTTTTTAGGATTTTCTTGTCTTTGTGTCCTTGACCTACAAAACTTTGAGATGTGTCCAGCTTTTCCACATGAGTGATAGATGATAGGAGGTCTGATGTTATTCTTCATCATGCTACATTATTTAGTTGTGTGTCCATTGTAATTACATATCTGACATGTAATGTTCTGCAAGTTTCTTTGAGGTTGATTTCTCTAATTATATTGAGTCTAATTCCTTTGGTTTAGTTGCGACTGATTTCTTTGATTTTTCCTATAATGAATAACTCTGTGACCAAACTTGTTACAGGAGTGACAATAACCATTAAAAGGTCTTACTTCTTTAAAATCTCTTGCCAAGTGTCCATTCTTGTTACAAGCATAACAAGTTCTGTCAACTTGCTTGATTTCATCTTTAGGTGGTTCAATTTTAACCTCTGTAATATTCTTTGCTTCAGTGGATGTCTCTTGTGATTTCTTCCTTTCTTGTATTGAGTTGATTTCAATTTGAGCTACATTGTATCCCATACCAGTGGTATCACCTTTTATATTTTGTGCATAAAGCTGTGATTGAATCAGATCAGAACTTGTGTGTAGTTTATCAATCTTATAGTTTACTTCTGATAATTCAGCTTCAATTTTATTCTTGATGTTTTCTAACTCCAATATTTTCATATTAGCTTGCATGAGTTCTTCATCTAACTATTTATTTTCTTTGTTCTTCTCTTCAATAGATATTAGGATATTAGTTAACTGATCATTCAATTCTTCTATATTATCCTTTAAAGACATGTTTTCTTCATTCAATTTCTTGACCATTTTACCCAAATCATTTGTAGAGCAATCTTTCAAATCTTTTCTTAACTTTTTGATAAGCATTTGTGAGCCATCAAATTTTAGTTTAAGTTCCTCATTTTCT
>MU223366.1:403434-443760 GCA_018584345.1 Thuja plicata | reverse complement strand
AAGAAGAGAAACTAGCCATCAATTTGGAGAAGTGTGAGTTTATGAAGAAGGAATTAGTTTACCTTGGTTTTGTGGTGTCACAAGGTAACCTAAAGATGGATGAAGAAAAGGTCAAAGCTATTCTGACATGGCCTACACCTAAGATAGGTACTGCTGTAAAAATTTTCCATGGTTTGGCTCAGTTTTACAGGAAGTTCATCAGAAATTTTAGTGGAATATGTGCTCCAATGTTGGACACAATAAAGGGTGGAGTGAAAACAAAATTTGTGTGGACAACCAGAGAAAATGAAGGATTTGAGCAATTAAAGGGAGAGGTAGCCACTAAGCCAGTGTTGGTATTACCTAGTTTTGAAAAATTGTTCACAGTGGAGTGTGATGCAAGTAACATTGTTGCTGGAGCAGTGATGAGTCAGGAAGGAAGGCCTGTTGCCTTTATCAGTGAAAGGCTAAATGAAGCAAAGACCAGGTATTCTTCCTATGACCTTGAGCTATATGCATTAGTGCAAGCTCTGAGAAAGTGGAGGCATTATTTATTGCCTAAAGAATTTGTAGTCTATACTGACAATCAAGCATTAAGCTTTATAAATACTCAAGAGAAGCTCAGCTTAAGACACATTAAGTGGATGGAATTCCTATAGTCTTATACATTCACCATTAAGCATAAGAAAGGTCAGGTGAACAAGGTTGCATATGCTTTGAGTAGAAGACTGCTGACAGTGTAGGAAATACAGCTAAGGAGTATTGGAGTGGAAGAATTTAAAGATTTGTGTGCAGGGGATGAAGATTTTGCAGAAGCATACAAGGTATGCTCTGATTTTGACAATCATTTTCACAGTGAGTTTGCTAACTACACTCTGCAAAATGGATTGTTGTTTAAGGAAAATCAATTATGTGTTCCAAGAGGTTCAATGAGAGAGAACCTGATACAAGAAAAACACAATGGTTGTTTGAGTGGACATTTTGGATTGAGTAAGACTCTAGAATTAGTAAGTAGATACTATTACTGGCTGAAGATGCAGAAAGATATAAGGAGATATGTAGAGTAATGCACAGTTTGTCAGAAAGAAAAAGGGACCTCTACAAATACTGGTTTGTATCAACCACTACCCATACCAGCTAGGCCTTGGGAATTTTTGAGTATGGATTTTATTGTGGGGTTACCTAGGACAAAGACTGGTTATGATAGAATTTTTGTTGTGGTAGACAGATTCAGTAAAATGAGTCATTTTATACCTTGTAAGACCACAAATGATGCTATTCATATTGCTCATTTATTTTTCAAAGAAATAGTTAGAATTCATGGTTTGCCAATAAATATAGTGTCTAACAGAGATGTCAAATTCATGGGTCATTTTTGGAAGACTTTATGGAGAATATTGGGAACTAATCTGTCCCACAGTTCTTCTTACCATCCTCAAACAAATGGTCAAATAGAAGTTATCAACAGAGTGTTGGGAAATTTTCTTAGATGCTTGAAAAAGGAGTATGGACAAGCATGGGATCAAGTGTTACCACAAGCAGAATTTGCTTATAATGACATGTTAACAGAACTACAGGAAAAAGCCCATTTCATATTGTCTATGGGATGCATCCAAGAGGAGTTTGTGAACTCAGAGAATTAAAAGGACAGGGAGTGATAAGTGGACATGCTGATGATTTTACACAGTCCATGAAGGAGATACATGATCAAGTGAAGAGAAATCTGTTTGAGTCAAATCAGAGGTTGAAAGAAAAGGTAGATGAAGGAAGGAGAGAAGTCCAATTTCAAATTGGAGATATGGTAATGGTACATCTGAACAAAGCCAGATTACAGAAGGGGATTCCTACTAAGTTGCAAATGAGGAGAATAGGTCCCTGCAAGATATTGGAGAAATATGGGTAGAATGCCTATAAAATTGATTTACCTGACAATTTGGATATATCACCTATTTTTAATGTGCAGGATTTGATTCCATACAGAGGACCAGTGATACCTAAGAGCACTCAGCAGAGGGAGATAGGAAAAGATGTTCAAGATATACAGGTGAAGCCTAAGTCCAAGTTGCAGGCAAAGAAAATCCTGGATTCTAGAATTCAGAAGAAAACCAGGCGCAGGGTATACAGAGAATACCTAGTAAAATGGTCAGGGTTACCAGAAGCAGAAGCTACATGGATGAACGAAATAGACTGTAGAAGACATGGAATTAGTTTGGCCTTGCTACCGACTAGTTCCTGCTAATTTCTTCCTTCGCAGAGGGGGGAGTATGGTGCAGAGAACCCTAGGGTTTAGCTCCCAAGCCCTAGCATTTTTGTAGAATGGTCACAGTTAACAAGTTTTGTTTCTTTTCCCCTAAACCCTAACGGTCTCATAGCGGGCTAGTTATATTTTGTCTAGTCGCAAAGTCGCAGAGCCCAGTAGAGAACAGAAAATAGTGAATCACCAACTCGCGAGCTAGCCAGTGGTTAAGTTCTTAAGTGAGTGAGTGAGCGATGATGAGCTCATCACACAGTTGCAGGCGGTTAGCAGGTCAGTGAAGATAGTACGCGACAATGCGACAGACAGTTCATCGCAAGCTCGCAAGGTAAATGACAATTAGGGGAAAACTGTCGCGATAAGGCAATGATAGTATGGTCGCACAGTCACAAGGTGTTGGGTAGTTAGTCTGGAAACGCGTGACAATGCGACAACCATGTATCACATAGTCAGAGGTCTAGCAGCAGTTAGTGTAAAACTGGCATGAAAACGCGATGAGCACTTATTGCTCAGTCACAAGGGAAAACATCAGCTCATGTCAAACAGTGCAGGTACGTGACGAGTGCTCATCGCTTGGTCATAGATGAAAACATCATCTCATTTCAAGCGTGGCGAGTGCACGACAAGAGCTCATCGCTCAGTCGTCGAGTAATTATCAACTTGAGTTTAAGTGGTGCGAGTGCGCGACCACAGTGCAGCGCAAGGTCGCAGAGGAATTTTCAAACCGTTTCAAAGTGTGGTGAATGTGTGACAAGCATTGTATCACTCAGTTACAGAGAACATGTCAGCTCGTCTATAAGAGACGCGAGTGCACGACTTCAATACATCGCAGACTCGCAAAGCAAGTAGCAGCTCATGAAAAAGAGGTGCGGGCGCGCGATGAGGAGATATCGCTCAGTCACAGAGTAAGTGATAGCTCAGGTCAAGGCATTGTGGGAGTGCGATGAGCATGTTATCGCTCAGTCGCGGATCAAAACTTGAAGAGTGATTTTAACTCGCGACAGTGCGACTAATAGTTAAATGTGAAGCATGCTGACATGTCAACAGGAGAAAGCATTGAAAAGTCATAACCGCCAAAATAGAAAGGGAATGACACGGATGATAAATGTTGTCCACAGTGACGGCCATGCAAGTAAGGAGTTGATGACAGTTTGCAGAAGAAAATGAAGAGCAGAGACAGCTGGAATTCTCAGATGGACAGGTAACCAAAAGGGTTACAAAATCAAGAAGAGGTCGAAGATAAAACGGAGGAAGAGAATTTTGTAAATTTAGTTAGGGAGTTGCTATTTTTTTCAAAGACAGAGTAGACTAGCAGAGAATATTGTAATCTTCTGGTTTTTTTAATAAAGAGAAGTTTCCTGTATTTTGTGTGTTCTTTTCTTTGATCAGACTTCTGTAAAGTAGGATTTTGTTTCTGTTAAGTATCATGGATGCTTCTTGACTATGATAATCCATTCTATGGAGTTTTATAGTCAAGAAGCATCCTTCATGTATATTATTTCTGTTTCTGTATTTTTGTTGGAGAAGAGGCTAGTCAAGATTGCAGACAAGTCCTAGGCGAGCCAATGGTCCGGCTAGAGAACTTGTAGAAGAGAAAATAGAAGTAGAAAGGTGCATGACTGATTTGATTCAATCATGAAGAGTAATATAAGGTGAAGAGTAAAGCATTTCGGTGGGTAGGAAACCTAGGAGAGAGGGAATAGATAAGTCCTTCTGGTTAGGGTCTGAGAGTAGCCCTAAGAGACTCAAGTGTGAGTCTATAGGATCTAGAATTGAGTAGGATCCAAGGTGAGATTCCATAGAAAGAGTAGGAGTCTCAAAGAGTAAGGTGACCTCCCCATCAAGGACTACATAATTAGTGTAAATATGTTTTTTTGAGTTTCTGTGTATAGGGGAGTTAATTTTTACATCAAACCGTAGGCGAGTACAAAGGTATTCTGGCTAGGAGCTCGCTAGATGGATTAGTTTGAGACAATAAATGGTGGAGTGGTGTAGGATAATGTGTCCTTTATATTTTTATGTAAGGATAAGATCAAAGGAGGCCATTAGAGCAACTAGTGAAAGTAAAGAAACTTGACTAGACTGCATGCCCTAGAAACCCTTGAAAAGAGGGGTTTTGTGGAAATCCTGTGTACAGATAACTTGAAGACCTAAAACATATAAAATCCTTGAGCCTAGTGTGGTATTATAAATAATCCTTAGTTGTTTCATGGGGTTTCTAAGGATAATTTGGAGGAAATCAAATATTATAGTTTCTAGGAGGCATAATTGGGCTAAAAAGGCTACAAGGCCTAAAATCAAGAAAACTTGGTACTCGATGGAAAACCATTAGAAGAATCCATCAAAGTGGATCAAAAATAGTTGAAAGTGACCTAGGAATATTAAGGATACCTATTCCTATTACCAAGAATAGATTGGGAGAAAATGTTTTAAATTGAGCCTATGGGTGCATAGTTGGATTGAGAAGGACATGAAAAGAGTTTGAAGTTGGTGGAGAGCTCTAAGAGGAGTAGGGGACCATAGGAGTGTCCTCTGGTTATGGTAGAGATAGATACCTTAGGAATAACAAAGATAAGGTCTTGAATAGAGCAATAAATCTCTTAGGAGTTGGAGCTCCCCGTCATCTTCTTGAGGGTGTCTTGATGAGGTGGTTGTTTGAGAACCATTATGTTCTTGTTATACTAAGGAACCGATTTTGAGAATATTCTTACTATGGTGTTATTATTTTTGATCTATGGGCCTAGGATAGGCTATCTAGGTGTATAGAGGGGAAGTGTCTTGCAATGGGGGTCAGGTCCCTAGAGTGGTTGCCAAGATAACTCATTGTAAGTAGCTTAATAAGTGATAATTAAATACATTAATGGGGTTATAAAATGAATTAATAAGATATTATGTGTTCCTCGTCCATGCCTTGAGTCCTATTTTAGGCTAAGGATGGGATAAGAAATTATTCTTGTCTACCCAAGGGGTGTGGTGATCTAGCATAGTTAGTATCATTGTCTGTATGAGAGGATTACTTATCCACATATGGTCACTTGGGTGTTGGGGTCTAGAGAGGCTGCTAGGATAACTAAATGGTTAGATGTATATGATGACACTTCCCTATATGTATCTTAGGTTTCCTATGAGTGTTGAGTGCCTCTGGTAGTTGGTAGAATATATTGTGATAGTGAGCTTCTAGGATCTTCATTTGTATACCTATTTGTTAACCATGTATACCTTTACATCATTGTACCTTTGCATTAGCATTTATTTTTTGTATACCTGTTTGTGTGGGCCTAGTGTTTATCTCCTCAAAAAGGTGGGGTGGACCTTAGGGTTTCATGTGGTTGAGTGGTAATGATTCTATTTACCATTGACATCTTACATTCATGTTCATATTCTAGGATGATCCTTATAGATGATACTATCTTCTTATTCTTCATTGCATACTTTTTCATTGTTACCATAAGATGTATATTTTCTTATCTTATCAATATTGGTTGTGACATCCATTCAAGATATATTATGTATTATGATTCATTATTATATACCCTACGACTTGCATAGTGGATGATTGTTTATTATGTACACCATGTTCTATCAGTTGTATCTTTTCTCTTATCATATGGAATTGTATTTTATGAAATAGTTGCATAGATACATTTATATATAAATCAATTTTTAGTAGAAATAGAAGAAAAAAATTAAACATTAAACAAAAGAAATCAAATAATGTGAGTATCATCAGTTAAACAAAGATAGTAAGTGAAAGTTGTGAAGACATACATAATGGAATCATTTTTCAAGATATTAATGTCGTCTTGATAGATTACATGAAATTAGATATAAGTGAAACTTAATCTGCTATAAAAACTTCAATTAGGAGAAATAATTGAAGAATAGGCCTACCTGCCTAGGTTTTGTAGAGCTTGAAGTGCAGAGGAGTTCAATTTTATATCTTACTAATCGTATTAGTTGGCCACATCAAGTGAGAAGTTTGTAGATGGAACTTGGCATTGTCTTAAAACTTTTCAATCCATTGATTTGGGAACCAACATGGCTGGTGTTTATCTCCTCAGCACGGTGGGGTGGACCTCAGGTTTCCACATTGTCGAGTGGTAGTGATTCTATTTACCATTGAGATCTAACATTTGTGTTCATATGCTAGGATGATCCTTATTTCTTATACTATCTTCTTATTGTTCATTGGAAACTTGTTTTTTGTTACCATGAGATGTATATTTTTTATCCTATCAATATTGGTTGTGTCATCCATTTAGGAGATGTTATTTATTATGATTCATTATTGTATACCCTGCGACTTGTGTAGTGGATGATGGTTTATTATATACACCATGTTGTATCAATTGTATCCTTTCTCTTATCATATGGAACTATATTTTATGAAATAGTTGAAATATATTTTGTATGTTATTTTTATGTATGGTTGTTCTTAGTAGATTCATTAACTTAAAAGTAACTCTACGTCATGGAACCATTCAGATTGTTAAATTTGTTTATATAATTTGGTGTAATATTTATCTTATGTCATTCTTGCTTCCACATTTGTGTTATGTAAACATTAAAAAAAAAAAATTCTATCAGCTTAGTATGATGTTTAGGTAAAATTCTCTTGGGTTCCTTGGTGAGGAATTACAGTGTCCATGTTAGCATTATGAGTTTAGTTTTTTTATTGATGTCAACATGATGTAGAGAAGTATAAGAGTTGCATTTGATTCAGATAAGTAGGAAAGTTATGTTTTGGGAAATATAGGAAAGAGTATCTAACGGTTGATATGCAGGAAAGAATATCTAAAGTTTGGTATGCAGAAAAGAGTATCTAAAGTTCAATATGTAGGAAAGATTATTTTTAAGTTTGATATATCGTAAAGAGTATCTAAAGCTTAATATGAAAGAAATAGGATATGGTGTTTGATATAAAAAAATAGAGTATCTGAAGTCGGATATGCAAGAAAGAGTATCTAAATTCCAATATGCAAGAAAGAGTATTTAAAGTCTGATAAGGAAGAAAGATTATTTGAAGTATTCACTTGATGGTTGATAGTGAAAACAAGCCAATATATGGTGTATCTGGAAGATGGGAGTATGAGATGTTGGAATATATAGGAAAAATTATTTGAAGTCCTTATAGGATAATGCTTTACATCTCTCCACATAATATTTTGGTGGCTTACAGTTTTTGTGTTGTGATGCATAGTCTATGAATGTTGCACTGTCATATTTTAGGTCCACAAAAGTTCAGAGGAAAAAATCATGTTTTTTTGTTTGTTGACAATAAGGTTGGCTATTAGAAACAATCAAGAAAGGTTTGGAGAACTCTTGACATTTTAATTTTAGATTGTGAGTTTTGGTGGACATGTTTCTAATGTCTATGTATGTTTCTAGTTTAGAAATCTTATGTTGGTTTTCTCTATAAGTGAAGATATATTATTTTGAGTGTGATATTATTGTCTATGTTGGTCTCTAGTTAACAAATCTTATTTTTAACTTATTCATCCATATATACTTTGGAGGAAGTGTTAAATGATGAACTACAACTGATTGTATGTTTGAATTCATTTGTTATTATTCAACCGAGTTGCAGATGTGGCGATAAACATTATCAGCTAATGTATTGTAATTGATGTCAACTTATTTGTGTATTATTATGGTGGAAAATTTTTGTTATATATTGAATATTTGGAACAAACAAATTTTATGTGGTCAATAAATGAAGAGTTATGTATACATCGAAAGACAGTGTACACCGAGTAATATACAATGTATACTAAGAACATGTTGGCATTATATTGAGATGATGTATTGAGAGGGGAGGGGTGAATCAGTACATCTAAAAATTTTCTCTGTTAGCCCATTAACCCTTAGTCATTAGTTGTAATTTATCTTATCTAACTATTCATCTTTCTTTATGCATATGTAATCATATCATACATTCTCTTTAGTATGTAACCATAACAGAAACATTCATGAAAATAGATAACACATGACACAAGATATGATATTGCAAAAAACTCCTGTTAAGGAAGTAAAAACTACGGTGGGGATTGTTACCCACAAAACTTCACTATCTGCAGATAAGAAGGGGTTGGTTAAGGCTTAAAATTGGTCAATTCTGATGACCTACCCTATTAGGATTATTATAGTGGAGACCTGTTAAGATCTACTTCGTTTGAAGCTTTAGCAACACTTTTAAGTGTGCACTCTGTTAAGATATTTCGAAAGAACGGTTAAGTCCACCTTCTACAAAAGGATTTTAGATTTGATGCACTTGTTAGAATGCAACTACATAAGTCTTTGATCTGATGATATATGCAATCTTCAATTACTGATGACAGATCTTATAAAGCTTCATACATATAAGTAATCATCCTTCCATGATTGAATAATACCTTTATCTACTCGTTGGTAGACTCTGTGTGTTCTTAATAACTGATGTACTCTATTTTTTATCTTTGCATGAATTTTGGCTTCTACTCTTTAGATGCTCTTCATGGCTATCAATAATAAAGAATTCATATTTTCACAATTGAGTATGAACATCTATTTATACAGTTTATGTTCAATTCTTGATTCATGCATCACAAGTTAACTCTAGATCCAAGGTATACAACTTGACCTTGATCTTTAGTTAGATATGCTTTAGATCTGTTAGGATGCTTTAAAGCATTTACATAAAGCTTGCATGACCATCAAATTATTATTTAAAAGAAAATAAAACTCTATAAATAGAATTAAATTTCTTTATCCGTCGTGTAAAAATCAGATCCACAATTTTTGGGTTCTTTATTTGTCTGTCAGTTCTGATGGTCAATTTTCTTGGTCGTCGGTGTTCCTTTCTTGAACTTGTCATCAGGTATGCCTTTTCTGTTCCTGTCAGGTTAGTTCTAAAAATTGTGTCACTGGTAATGCTTGTGGTCACCGGTGATGCTTGTCACTTTTATACTTAGCATTTTTTTCAAAATCTTTGTTCTGTCGGGTATGCTTGCATTTCACCGGTACTGCTTGTGGTTCACCGGTAATGCTTGTTGTCTGTCAATAATGCTTTGTCAATGTTTTTCACAGAGTATACTAAATGGAAAAATAATATCATTGGAACAGTGATAACTGAGCTAGGGATCAACAAAGCAACAAGGTATTGACCGAGAAAATTAAATCAAACCAAGGCCAACTAGAATGTTGATCTGGAAATTGATGATTTAGAGGTAAAAGATAAAGTTTGTTATTTTGATCAAATGTCTATGGAAATTCTATGAAGATTGGAAAACAAAGATTGAAACATGTTTTAACACAACTGTCAAGGAAGGTTTAAACGGTAAAATCAACGATGGAGATTAAGAAAAAAAATCTTAAGGATGAAAATTAAATGAGACATGATGTTTACATAAGATACAAGAGATTCATTATCAAAATATACATGTGTACACAATTGAAGTGCACATGCAAATTTTATGCATGACTGATCAAACTGGTTAAAGATAGAATCAATAATTTTCTACAGACATCACAGAGAAAGCAGAGGAAAGAGCATTACCAAGAAGAATAGAGTATGGTGAATCAAATGAACTAAAGTGAACAAATTGATCAGAGGTATTATGTACTTTGCATAGATCTAAAAATCTAAAAAATAGAGTTGTATTTGAATCAGATCACTGCTATATCAATTTAACCATTGTTATAGATAAATCTCTTAATCGAGTAGGACACTAAAAGTCTTTATTATAACATTAAAATGAATGTTGAGTGTTTTCTTGTTGACCCCATAGTGAATGCATGGTCAAGAGATAAATGTTAGTTTTAAATCCTCTGACCAGGTCATATTTAATAGTATGCATTGTAACCTTTAACAAGGTTGGCTCTTCACTGAGCTCACTTTAGAATATTGAAAATATTTTGGGTTACCAGTCCTATGTGGTTTTTCCCTTAGCAGGGTTTCCACATTAAAAATCTATGTGTCAATGTGTATGAATGTTGTGGATTGTTATTTTACTTTACACCTTATCTTATTGACATTGATCGGTAATCACAATTTTAATTTACTGACATTCGGTAAACACTATTAACTAAAGTTTGAGATATAGAATACATTTTAACCAAGTTGAATTATATGTTTGAATTTGTTATGATATACATCTAGAGGAATTTGGGACTGTAGGATAATTGTGAGGAAACTGATTCTAACTAATTCACCCTCCCCTCGCAGTTATTCTAACAATTGTTATCAAAGAATACAGTGCTTAGAAGAAAATTTTGAAGGACTTAAGCTAAAGATCACAAGATTTATAAGAGAGACGCACTAAAGCTGAACAATGATAACTTCTCAACATGGAAAAGAAGAATGAGACTATACCTATCAAGGATTGGAGACAACATTGTAGATTATCTAGATAATGAATTGATTCTACCTTCTGGACCTTTAACTGTCAATCAGATGAAAGAGAAACATGAACATAAACTTATAATGGTGGAGATTGCTTCTTCACTTTCTGATACAAAATTTGAGGATATCAAGACATGTTCAACTGCCAAGAAGATGTGGGACCAACTTACACTAGTTTATGGAGGAGATGAAAATGTACTCAGAGCTAAAGCTAAAAGTATTCAAGGAAATTTTGATGATATGATAATGAAGGAAGGAGAGAACATAACACAGTACAGTACCCAACTTAAGAAAGTTTTGAATGTTATTCGAGAATCTGGTGGAACCATTGATGAAGACACTATTATGAGTAAGATACTTAGAACTCTATTTCCTATTTTTTCTATAAGAGTCTCTGCAATACATGAAATTAGAGAAGCATGTGGAAATAACATTACTACTGATATTCTTGATGGTAGATTGATTTTTTTTGAGCTGAATAACTTTGATAACAATATTGTACCATCTATGGAATCTGCATTTATGTCCACTTTGAAAATTAGTAAATCTAGTAGCAAAAACATAATCAAAAATAACATTTTTAGTGATAGTGATGACAAGGAAATTGATGAGATTGAAGCCTTAATGGTTAGAAGATTGTGCAAAGGCAAAGAAAGGTATAAAGGTAAACTACCTTTGATATGTTTTAACTGTAAAGAGATTGACCATTTTGCTGCAAGATGCCCTAACAGAAAGAATGATGAAATAAATAATAGATCTAATGACATAAAGGATGACCAAGACTAAATAAGCAATAAACAGTATGATAGAAGAGATAACCAAGATTACAAGGATAAAGGCAAGAAAACTTGTTACATTGTTGAAGATAAAGATAATGACAATGGTTCTAATAGTGATGAAGATATTTAGACAATGTTTTTAGCTTTGAAGGATGACTCAGATGATGATGAAAGGTATGTAGAAACATCACTTATTTCTAAAGTTAGTAAACATGATATTTGGGTTTTTGAAAGTGGTTGTAAACATCACATGACTGGAGATAATGGAAAATTTGAATTTCTTGAACATTGTGATGGTGGATCTGTAAGAACAGGAAATGATACACCTTGTCGAGTGAAAGGAAAAGGTACTATTATGCTGAACAATAAAATCAAATGTGAAAATGCATATTGGGTAAAATGACTTAATTACAATCTATTGAGTGTTTCACAGATGAATAACATAGGTCACCAAGTTTCATTTGAAAATAGAAAAGATAGAATCTATGATGCAACAGGAAAGTTGATCGGCACTGGTGAACAATCTAAAGGTAACCTATTCAACCTTGAAACCATTGAAACTACTTGCTTATCAGAAAAGAATGAAGATATATGGCTTTAGCACAAAATAATTTTTCATGTAAGTTTTCACAACATGGTTAAGATTAGTAGGAAAATAAAAGTTAGAGGCTTACCGAGCTTATCTAAACTAGAGCATGTAATGTGCAAAAATTGTCAAATGGGAAAGATGTCAAAATCTAGTTTCAAGAGCAAGAATTTTTCATCTAATGATATTTTGGAGTTAGTTCATACAGACCTATGGGGACCAATGAGAACACAGAGTTATTATGGGGATACATACTTTATTTTATTTGTTGATGACTACTCTAGAATGATGGTTGTCATGTTCCTAAAAGAAAAATATGAAGCATTTAAGATGTTTAAATGGTATAAAGCTAAAGTGGAAAAAGAAACTGGTAGAGATCTGAAGTGTTGGAGATCTGACAAAGGAGGTGAATTTATATCTGATGAGTTCACAAACTTTTATAATGAGTATGGAATCAAAAGATAGGTTTCTATGCCAAGGACACCACAACAGAATGGAATTGCTGAAAGAATAAATAGATCAATTGTTGATTGTGACAGGACACTGATGATTGAAAAGAATGTTGCACAAACATATTAGACAGAAGTAGTAAGCATAGTTTTTGACAGACTGAACAAAGTACAACTGAAGAAATATTCAAACAAAACATCTTATGAGCTATGGTATGGTTATACACCTAATGTGATCTATTTTAGAATATTTGGTAGTCGATGCTATATTCTAAAAGATGATTGAAATGGTAAATTTGATTCAAAAAGTGATGAAGGAATGTTTCTTGGATATTCTACTAAGAGTAAATCTTACAAATGTTTGAACAAGACATCTAACAAAATCATTGAGAGTGCAAATGTGAAGTTGGATGAATTTGCTGAGAAAAATGATGAGGACAACATGAAAGAAATGGAAGATTACAATAGATTTTTCTACATGTAAGAACCTGATACTATACCAATACAGATGCCTAATTTTACCATGCAAAAGGGTAATATCATGGGGCAACAAGTAGCACACACTGAGCATCAGGAAAATGTTGAAAGTGAAGATCACGAACAAGAACACAATGAACCTGGAGGAGAAGACAATGAAGAAGAAATAACTGAACCTAAACTTTGTAAATATGTGAGAAGACATCATCCACAAAATCATATTATTGGAGATAAAAAGAGCAGGCATGATGAAAAGAAGTAAGTTAAGAGATAATACTTTTTTAATTTGTGAATTTGAACCTAAGAATGTTAGAGATGCATTAGAAAATTAAGAATGGATTAATGCTATGAATGAGGAAATTGAGAAGATATAGAAAAATAAGACATGGACATTAGTACCGAGACCAAATAATAAATATGTCATTGGCACAAAATGGATATTCAGAAAAAAATTGAATGAGAATGGGGATGTAACCATAAATAAAGCTGGATTGGTTTGCAAGGGGTATGCACAAGAAGAAGGAATTGACTATGGAGAAACTTTTGCACCTGTTGCTAGACTTGAAGGAGTTAGAATACTACTTGCATACATCACATATAAAGAATTCAAAGTATATCAGATGGATGTCAAATTTGCATTTTTTAATGGAATACTAGAAGAAGAGGTATACATTGAACAACATGAAGGGTTTGTTGATCTTGATGAGACAAACATGGTATGTAAGTTACACAAAGATTTATATGGATTGAAAAAAGCTTTGAGAGCATGGTATGAAATATTACATTCTTATCTTATAAGTATTGGATTTATTAGAACAAGTGACAACAACAATTTGTATTTAAAAGAAGGAAATGATGATAAGACCCTTATTGCTGAAATATTTTTTGATGATATTATATTTGGAGGTAATGATAATCTATGCAATTGAATTGCTGATGAAATGAGGAAAGAATTTGAAATGTCAATGTTTGGTGAGATCAAATTGTTTCTTGGATTGAAAATTTTGCAATAGACTGTAGGTATCTACATTACTCAAGAAAAATACATCAAGGAAGTACTAAAGACATTCAAAATGGAAGAATAAAAACCATTCGGAACACCTATGGTGACAGGATGCAAATCAACAAAATAAGACAAGACACCTAAGGTAAATCAGACTTTATACAGATCTATGATTGGTAAGTTGATGTATGTTGTACACACAAGACCTAATATAGCACACGTAGTTGTAATAGTTTCAAGATTTCTTGCTAATCCCAGAGAATCACATATGATTTCTGTAAAAAAAATTTTTAGATATTTGAAGAATACTGAAGATTATGGACTTTGGTACAAAAGAGAAGGAAAGTTTGAACTGAAAGTTTATACTGATGTTGATTGGGCTGGGAACATTGAGGATAGAAAGAGAACTACTAGTGGAGCATTCTTTATTGGAGAAAGATTAGTTACTTGGATAAGCAAGAAGCAAGGATGCATATTTTAGTCAACAGCAAAAGTAGAGTATGTTGTTGCTATTGCAAATTGTTTGAACATAGCATGGATCAAACAAATGTTGAAAGGAATGAATGAAGAGATCACTGACCCAGTGATAATTTACTATAATAATATAAGTGCTATAAATATTTCAAAGAATCCTATGATGCATTCAAAGACAAAGCACATATCTATCAAATACCACTACTTGAGGGAATAAGTACAAGATAAACAAGTAATACTGGAATATGTAAAATCAAAAGAAAAACTTGCAAACATGTTCACCAAATCCTTACCGAAGGATATAGTTGATTACTTGAGAGGTAGACTAGGGGTTCATCCCTTGTCTATTGTTAACTAAGCTGATTAGGAGGTTCCATCAACCTACATAAAATTAGAACATCAGACATGTTGATGCAAAGTTGAACTAGACTGACACAGACATTTTAGTACACTAAAAGGTACCTACTGCACTGAATAAAAGAGATATTTTATTTGGCTACTAAAGAGTTGTATATTTCTTTTTGGCATTGTTGTCAAAGGTAGAGAGATTCATGAAATATCTAATGGGAGAATGTAATATAAAGGGAGCGATAATCAATGAAATATCTATCCACCCAAGGGAGAAAAGACAAAGGGAGAGACATAGCTAATCTATAGAGAGATTCAAGAACAGAAAAGTCAAAACTATAGGGAGAGTCTGCATGGTGAGTTTTCAATACTGAAATAGTTTATATATTCAAGATGGGGAGAGCTACATAATTGTTGCATTGTAGAACAAAAGTTTGATCTTTTTTGTATGACATATTTTTATATTGTATATTTCATATTGTGTTGCCATCAATTCCAAAGGGAGAGATTGGTGAACTACAACTGATTCTATGTTTGAAGTCATTTATTATTATTCAACTGAGTTGCAGATGTGATGATAAAAATTATCAGTTAATGTATTGTCATTGATGTCAACTTATTTAAGTATTATTATGGTGGAAAACATTTGTTATGTATTGAATATTTGGAACAAACAAAGTTTATGTGGTCGACAAATGAAGAGTTTTGTATACACCGAAAGAAAGTGTACACCAAGTAATACATAGTGTATACTGAGCACAGCGATAACTGAGCTAGGGATTGCCGACACAACAAGGTATTGACCAAGAAAATTAAATGAAATCAAGGCCGACTATAATGTTGATGTGGCAATTGATGATTTTGAGGTAAAAGATAAAGTTTTCTATTTTGATCAAACGACTATGAAGATTCAATGATGATCGGACAACAAATATTGAAACATGTTTTTAACACAACTACCAAGGAAGGTTTAAATGGTAAAATCATTGATGGAGATTAAGAGGCAAAATTTGAAGGATGAAAGTTAAATGAGATGTGATGTCTATAAGAGAAAAGAGATTAATTATGAAATATATATGTGTACACAACTGAAGTGCACATGTGAAGTTTATGTGTGACTGATCAAACTGGTTAAAGACAGAACTGAGCATTTTTGCATACATCACCGAGAAAACAAAGGAAAGAGCATTAACAAGCAGAACAAAGTATGGTGAATAAGATGAACTAAAGTGAACAAATTGATCAGAGGTATTATGTACTTAGCATAGATCTAAAAATTTGCAAAATAGAGTTATATTTGAATCAGATCACTACTGTATCAATTTAACCATTGTTACAAATAAATCTCTTAACCGAGTAGGACATTGAAAGTCTTTATTATAACATTCAAATGAATGTTGAGTGTTTTCTTGTTGACCCCATAGTGAATGCATGGTGAAGAGATAATTGTTTGTTTTAAATCCTCTAACTAGGTCACATTTAAAAGTGTGCATTGTAACCTTTAACAGGGTTGGCTCTTCACCAAGCTCACTTCATGAGAGTGAAAATATTTTGGGTTACCGGTCCCAGGTGGTTTTTTGATTAGCAGGGTTTCCACATTAAAAAACTATGTGTCAATGTGCATGAATGTTTTGGATTTTTATTTTAATTTACACCTTATCTTATTGACATTGATCGGTAATCATAATATTAATTTATTGACATTCGCTAAACACTATTGACTAAAGTTTGAGATATAGAATACATTTTAACTGAGTTAAATTATATGTTTGAATTTGTTATGATATATATCTGGAGGAATTTGAGAGTGTAGGATAATTGTGAGGAAATTGATTCTAACTTATTCACCCCCCCTCTTAGTTATTATAACATTAAAGATATTTGAAATGGATCTTGCCATGGAATGTTGTACTTCACATGGTGTCATGTGCATCAAATAGTATTTTTGGGATGACCTATTCATGTTCTTTATTGTTTTTTCTATGTCTCATTTGGGTTCTACTGTAGTGGTGGCTATGATGCTTGCACTTGGATGAAAATATTTGTAGAAGATGTGTTATGATTTATTTGGGTCCTCTTTACATCCTAGGGTGGACCACATTAGTTTGAATACTTGAGGTTCCCTACTCTATGTAAATGATTCCTATTCCTACCTTGATAGTTTTAACTTTGATTGATATAATCACACACACACACACACACACACAGGTGTGCATGTGTGCTTGTGTGCATGCATGTGTGTGTGTGTGGATTGATTTTGGATTGAATATAAATTCAATGTAATGCAAAAGTGATAGAGTTCTTGTAGTGTTCGATCAGGAGATCCTATATATTTTAATTTCATATTTTACTCATTCCTGTTGAGTGTTCATTTTTTATCAAGGTAACAACATGTTTTGAAGGGACCCCAAAACCCTTTACATTATAACAAAAAGATAAACAGGAAGTAACAAGCAAAGAAATGAGCTATCAAGCATGATAGAAAACCGAGAAAGGGATAACACCTAGATAGAGCTTTAGAGATCAGAATAAAGCTAAAAAGCACAAACAATAGCAAAAACCTCCCAGCAGATGAAGATAAAAAAACTTCTAGCACCCAACAACTTCCAGCCAAACAACTAAACATTTTCCATCTGGTCTTCCAACATCTGAACTTTGACCATCTGAAGTTCCAGGCACTGGATGAATTCCCTTAGCTTAGTAATATCTTTGGCCTAGATGTCGGTCTTCCTTTTTGTGCTTGAGCATGTCCTAGTTCCAAGACCCAAAATCTAAATTTCTTGGGGGTCTTCATTCTCAATCTTAACCTTGTCATCGTAGTTACTCTCGAGAAGATTATACAGAGAATTCAGATTATCCACAGAGTTTTTCATGCCAATTTTGCTAATGTTAGCAAGTTTTTTCATAAGTGCTTTGTTGTTGTTTATCTTATCAGTAATATTTTTAAGCCTATTATCAACCAGAATACTTATCTTTTTATCCATGTTGTTAGCCTTATCAAACACATCATTACCTTGCTGATACATAACTGAGTAATTGTACATTTTGTCCACAATATCCTCCAGCAAAGAAATTCTATCTTCCATACTTTTATGGTTAGCTTTAATCTAGTTCATGTCATCCTGAATCCACTTATCCATATTGTAGCTATTCTCTACTTTGTTTCTAGCCATTTGAAGGAAGGTAAGAGAAGCCATCCTTTTAATATTGACTTCCTTCTCATGGAGCTTGTCATTAAGGCTTCTATTTTTCTGACCGTTCTTCACTTCACCTTTATCACTCAGGGTATCACCTATCCTGTTGAGCGTTTGTTATTTTGGAAGATTTTACAAATTATTATCTTTCTCTAAGGTAGTGTGCCTTAACTTTCAAGTCTCTTTTAGGGAGTAGTGTACTTCCATTACAGTGTGCCTACAAAAATCATTGTAATACTATTATTCATATTGTGAGTAAGCTTCTCACCATGGTTTTTCCCACATTAGGTCTCCACATAAAATCTGGCATTATTGTGTTTGTTTCCATTACAATATTTTTTTACAAATGGTTAGTTGGATTAAATATAATCATTAAATGATTGTGATAGAACAAATAATTTTTAGTGAATGATGATTCACCTTCCCCATCTAAAAATCTAAAAGTATTCAATAATTCGTATTAGATCTACGTTCATCTTGAAAAATCTTAAGCACTTGAGGTAGATCCAAGATACAAAATTAACATGGTGTCAAAGTACCAAATTTTGATGGAATAAATTATAAATTTTTGAAGGAAATGATCAAATCACATTTAGACTCTATGTTGTTTGGAGTTTTGGATGCTATAAAAAATTGGTACACACCTCTAACATTTGGTACTCCTTCTACACTAGGTGAAATAAAGGCTCATGAGAATAATGTAAAGGCTAGGTATGCTATTATCAATGGATTAGGTCATTTAGAGTTGCCCAAATTTATGGGATGTAAGATAGCATATGAAGTTTGGGAAAGTTGGGAAACATTTATGAAGGAGATAAGAAGATTAAGAAAATCAAGTTGCAGAAGTTGAAGCATAAAATTGAGACAATGAGAATATTTGAGAACATTGAAGGATACCTACACTGGAGAATGAAATTGTTATCACAATCAGAGGCACTAGTGGATCTATAGAAGATAATTAAGTTTTATTAAAAGTGATGAGAACTATGACTAGACTATACAAAACCTTACTAATTTCCATTCAAAACAGCAATAATATTAAGAAATACACTCTAGAAGAAGTCTATGGAGTAGTTTTTGTCTTTGAGATGTCTAAAACTGAGGAAAGAAAGTATTGAAAGAAGGATGTCACATTCAAGGATACTAAAAGAAATGAAGATGTGCCCTAGAAAAGTTGTGATCTAGAAGTTGTAATCTAGATGATGAAGAGACCATTTTTTTCAAAAGAATGAATAAAAGATCTGGAAAGTATAAAGGTAAGTTACCCTTTAATTTTTTAATTATGGAAGAGTAGGATATGATGATGTTGAATGGCCCTTTAAGGAAGAATATAGGATATCTGATGAGGAAAAAAATTATGGAAGAAATAACACAAATATTAGAGAAGACAATAAAGAGAAAGGAAAGAAGAATTTTTGTTCAATGGAGATTCATTCGTAAAAGGATGAGGATGGAAATGAATCAAATGATGTACTATTATTCTTGGCTATTGAGGATGATTAAAATAATATATTTAGAGGACATAACACTACAAAATAATCTATGAAGACTTCTCTACATGTTAGAGAAGAATCCAAACCTTGGATCATTGATTTAAAATGTTCAAATCGCATGACTAGAGATAGAAGAAGATTCATTAAGATGGAAATATATGATGGAGGATTAGTCACATTTTCTGGCAAAGGATTTTCACCTATATGTGATAAGCTAACTATATCTATTGATTGTAAACACAATGCTAGTGATGTTTATTATGTCAAAGGACTAAGGTAAAATCTATTAAGTATACAAATATTTTATGCAGTAAGAGATTTGAGATTAGCTTTCATGGATCTATATGTGAAATTAAAAATGATCCAAAAGAATAATTGTAGAAGGTATGAGAAATGGAAATGTTTACTATTTTTAGCATCCTAAATTGTAAGCACTTATAATTTTGGTCCATAATTAGACCCTATTTTAGTATCAAAGGTTTGCATGCCTGTTATTATTGATTAGACCCAATTTTCACACACATTTTTTGAATCCTCATATAAAAATTTACCATTGATTAAAATTTGAGCCATGTTTACCTCGTCAAGGGTGACCCGAGACAAGCGGCTCATAAATTTTGTGACCTTCTCATCAGGAGTTGGCCTTGACATGCTAACTTTGGTCCAAATTTGAATTGGAGATTGGTATTGTGATTCTAAGTGGGATTCTAGATCCTTATTCATCCCCCTTCAAGTTGC
Organism: Thuja plicata; assembly: GCA_018584345.1. NCBI lineage: Eukaryota > Viridiplantae > Streptophyta > Pinopsida > Cupressales > Cupressaceae > Thuja > Thuja plicata. The sequence continues at coordinate 423,606 of MU223366.1, read as the reverse complement.
TTGCCCCAAAATGGCATGGAGAGGTATAAATACAAAGCTATCTCCCTCTTTTTGGGATCTAAGGTGAATTCATCCAAGCAAAATCATATTATCAATCATTCAAGCAAATAAACAAATAAATGAAAAAATTATGTCAATTCAAGCATCAATCATGGAATATATGGAGTAATGTCTAGATCCTATCACATCTGAATGCTTTCATGTTCTTCCTATCCTAAATCCAAGGCAAAAACTATATCAAGACAATTTTCAAGCATCTTCATGAGTCGTATAGCATTTGTGAAGGTATAAAATCTTATCAAGACTCTTCTATTAATAGCACACTTTTTCCTTCATGTAATTTTAATTTGATTTCACATGGTTAATATTAGTAGGAAAATAAAAGTTAGAGGCTTACCAAGCTTATCTAAACTAGACCATGTAATGTGAAAAAATTGTCAAATGGGAAAGATGTCAAAATCTAGTTTCAAGAGAAAGAATTTTTCATCTAATGATATTTTGGAGTTAGTTCATACAGACCTATGTGGACCAATGAGAACACAGATTTATTGTGGGGATAGATACTTTATTTTATTTTTTGATGACTACTCTAGAATGATGGTTGTCATGTTCCTAAAAGAAAAATATGAAGCATTTAAGATGTTTAAATGGTATAAAGCTAAAGTGGAAAAAGAAACTGGTAGAGATCTGAAGTGTTTGCGATCTGACAGAGGAGGTGAATTTATATCTGATGAGTTCACTAACTTTTGTAATGAGTATGGAATCAAAAGACAAGTTTCTACATCGAGGACACCACAACAGAATGAAATTACTGAAAGAAGAAATAGATCAATTATTGATTGTGACAGAACACTGATGATTGAAAAGAATGTTGCACACACATATTAGAGAGAAGCAGTAAGCATAGTTGTTTACAAACTTAGCCAAGTACAATTAAAGAAATATTCAAGAAAAACACCTTATTAGCTATGGTATGGTTATACACCTAATGTGATCTATTTTAGAATATTTGGTAGTCGATGCTATATTTTGAAAGATGATTGAAATGGTAAATTTGATTCAAAAAGTGATGTAGGAATATTTCTTGGATATTCTACTAAGAGTAAAGCTTACAAATGTTTGAACAAGACATCTAACAAAATCGTTGAGTGTGCAAATGTGAAATTTGATGAATTTTCTGAGTAAAATGATGAGGACAGCATGAAAGAACCGAAAGATTACAATAGATTTTTCTACATGTAAGAACCTGATACTATATCGATGTAGATGCCTAATGTTACCATGCAACAGGGTAATATCATGGGCCAACAGGTAGCACACACTGAGCATCAGAAAAATGTTGAAACTGAATATCATGAACAAGAACACAATGAACCTAGAGGAAAAGACAATGAAGAAGAAATAACTAAACCTAAACTTTGTAAATATGTGAGAAGACATCATCCACAAAATCATATTATTGGAGAGAAAATGAGTAGGCATGATGACAAGAAGTAAGTTAAGAGATAATACTTTTTTAATTTGTGAATTTGAACCTAAGAATGTTAGAGATGCATTAGAAAATGAAGAATGGATTAATGCTATGAATGAGGAAATTGAGAAGATACAAAAAAATAAGACATGGACATTAGTACCAAGACCAAATAATAAAAATGTCATTGACACCAAATGGATATTCAGAAACAAATTGAATGAGAATGGGGATGTAACCATAAATAAAGCTAGATTGGTTTGCAAGGGGTATGCACAAGAAGAAGGAATTGACTATGGAGAAACTTTTGCACCTATTGCTAGACTTTAAGGAGTTAGAATACTACTTGCATACGTCGCATATAAAGATTTCAAAGTATATCAGATGGATGTCAAATCTACATTTTTTAATGGAATACTGGAAGAAGAGGTATACATTGAACAACATGAAGGATTTGTTGATCTTGATGAGACAAACATGGTATGTAAGTTACACAAAGATTTATATAGATTGAAACAAGCATTGAGAGCATGGTATGAAATATTAAATTCTTATCTTATAAGTATTGGATTTATTAGAACAAGTGACAACAATAATTTTTATTTAAAAGGAGGAAATATTGATAAGACCCTTATTGCTAAAATATTTTTTGATGATATTATATTTGGAGGTAATGAGGCAAACCTGTTTCTCCCATTAATTTCTCTCTTTTCTATGTGCAGGTGATAGGCAACGAAGCTTCAGATCTAGATTCAAGAAGGCCTAATAATCTATTTCTGATCCTGGGTTTCTTCATCCATTATTGGTAGAACAAGGGCGGCTCCAACAAATAGGGTTGAGTCTAGTTTCCCCTGGTTGTCTAGGTAGCCCCTGACAAGCACAATTGGCTGAAACTATTAATGTAGGTCAGTGGCTTTGTCTAAATCTTAGATCTAGTCTTATAATTTCCATATTAGTATGTATGTTGTCTATATACATATATTTGTTCTCCTTGACTCGTATTTTATCGTATTTATTTCATTTCCTTATTCCAAATTCAATCAATCAATTCTACTCTTTAGTGAAGGGAGATAACCTAACACTTGTTCAACACTTGAGTTCATTTCAAGCCTAGCAGGTAATTTTCCCTTCCTAATGTAACAAATGAAAGACAAAATTTAGGATGTGAAGTTTCCTATAATTCTATTGAACACTCATTCCATCCATCCATATCATTTTTATTTTTTACATTTTGCTAAACCCAACTCATAACATTTTCATTCTAATTTGGATGTCTAGCTTCGATTCGTATGTATTGCATTTTGAATGATTAGAGTATACTTCATGCATTTATTTATCTTGTATATGTAATCTTTATGGTCAATTAAGTTTGGTTTTGAACGATATCTATATTTTTATTTCATATCCAATTTACATATACTTCATAAGGTTTTTAGTTGACGTATAGGTCTGAAAAGTTAGCACCCATTAATTTGGAATCTCTGGGACCTATTTGGGCCCTATTTTAGTGATCTCCTCAATTATGGATGTGTTTATGCTTAATTTTCCCACTTTTCTCTCAATTTTTCCTGGAGCCCCTTAATACTTCTTGTGCCCTACAAATTCTTCCTTGAAATTTACCCTCCTGGGTATAGGTCATACTACATTTGACCTATACCTTTGGGATTTTAAATTAGTAGGTTTTGGGCCCGATGCACAATATTTCATTTCCCACCCAGCAAGGTCGGCCTCCGCAAAATTGAACCCTATAATCTCTATAAAAGGATGCCTCTCCCCTTCATTTTTTCATTCATTCATGACCTAATATATATATTGCATCCATTTCATGCCCACAATTTCAAGCATTCAAGCTCAAGGTGATTTCAAGAAAGAAAGGATTTGGATCCACGATTTGAATACTATTGTGTGAATCTCTCTCATGATGGGGTAGTGGAGGAATTCCCAATTGAGCAAGAGGATCCATATCCATACTTCATTCCTCTCATTTTTCATTCAAGAATATCAAGCATAAATACATCCATGATCCATGATTTGTCAAGTGTAGATCTATTGCATTGTTGAATACATCCTATATTCTACACTTCAACATCCAATAGAGAAAGAATACATCTTTTTGGGTATATCAGATCTATATCCATCTATAAGGGTTTGGAAAGCAAGATGAAAAATTATTTCATTTAAAGGTTAATTCCTAAATGGGGGCTTGACCAAGGTAAGCCCCTTTCCCCCAACAATTTTCCTTTCTCTCTTATGTTCAGGTGCAGGTTTGAAATGGAGATTTAGTTGCAAATCTGGGAACCCATTTGGAAGAAATTTACAGATCTATTTTTTGTTTAGATTTTGATATTATCGGGTATAGGTTGAACCTTCAATATATACCCTATTGTAAACACTGAGAGGGGGGTGAATCAATGTTTGATTAATTATTCTAATTCAAAAATTTGAACATAAATCAAATAGATAACATATGAAGCATAACACAATAACACATAACACCAGATATGTTTACGGGGAAACCTTGATCAGAGGAAAACCCCAGTGGGAATTAGTACCCACAAATAATTCTACTAGTATAATGAACCTATTAAAGTTCCTTTTCCCTATTAGGAGCAGTCTTTATAATGCAAGTACAATGACCCTATTAGGAGTCTTTACAAGAACCCTGTTAGAGGTGGTTGGCTCACTGCTAGAGCTCACTGCTCAATAAGATGAAGACTACAACCTTCTGATGACTAATATATACTATATCAAAAATGAACTTCTATAATGACACTATTGTCTGATCAGTTCCATTTATGTGTTGATGCTTAAATCACTTGTAGACTTCTACTTCATATTGACTTGCTCATATTTCTCTTCTTGAAATCTTCTCTGCTTTTTCTTCGACGACACATCATACAAAAGTGCATGTCTAATATATATATATATATATATATATATACATGCCTGAATAGAAACGACTAAAAACAAGACCTTGGTCAGCCCAAAAACAACATTCACAATGCTTCCAAACAAATTGGATTAAGCGTGTTTACAATAATGTTTAAGACATAATTACTAACTTATTACAATAGGTGCATAGCCTTTACAAAACAAAAGATTATATGCTAATCCAAAAACTGAGGTCGGCTCCATACTTTATTTTATGAACTGTTAGTGCACTTAATCTTTCTGTAACTTTTCTATACTTTCATTGTGTACCATGCATGTATATGGTAAACATAAAAACATATCGTAGATCTTATGTATGAATGTGCATAGCCTGACTCGATCTTACGCACGTGTGGTGGTGCTCTGATCGACTGCATAACTCTGTTCTGTTCTGTCTTCTATACTTAGCCATTTTTGTCTTCCAAGTTTACTTGAAAAAACTTCATATGAATTTTTTTTCATAATGACAACAAAAAATAAGTCATATAAACCTTAAGTTTCAACTTTCCAACAATCTCCCCCTTTGTCATTAATGGCAACAAAGAAATGTGGCCAAGTTGCTTAAACTTTGACTTTACAACAAAAAGGCTTTCTATCATAACTTTGGCTATATAACATACTCTTTATATACATACATTACTACCCCTTTGACATTCATGGAAAAGGTGTCAAAATTGTAAGTTTCTAGATACTTACTCCATGTACACATCTAGAGAAGCAATCTGCAGATTCTTGATCTCTTGCTGCCAGAATGCCTTCAATGCATCAATTGTCTAAAGATGGGTGCATAAGGAATATGTAAGATTCTCCATCTTTATCAGATCCATATAGGGTCCTTGATCATAGGTGGAAATGGTTGCATCAATCTATTTTATGTTCTCATTCAAAACTGCTAAGGAGGGCGCAAGTGCATTTCTCAGTTGAGTCTACCTGATCCTTATCTTACTGATCTCCATTTTAGCTTTTTCAATCTTGTCTATCTCCCCTTGATAGATGTTATTTTAGATATTGATGTCTTGGGATGATGTTTCAACTGATTTCCTTATGTTATTAACCAAGATATCTTCCTCTTCTATCTTCTTGATGTGCTCAGAGGTGAGTTTTCCTCTGTCCATGCAATTTTTGTTGGATTTGACAAATGCAAATCCTCCCAAGATCACTTGCATGCAAAGACTGTTATAGAGAAGCAAGACAGAAGAGAGAAGAGAAACTATGGCGGCCAAAAAGCCAGAGACTACAAATCCATGTTGAGAGAAAAGAATTTCTATATTCAACTATTGAAAAGATTACAAAACTCCTTAAGAAATACAAAGCGGTGAATCCTTATAAAGGATACCGAAACCCTAAAAGGGAAACTCTAAGAAATAGAAACTTGCCTAAGTATAACTTAATCAAAGAGTAGATAGACTAATAATTAACTAAATTAATTATTAGCTATACTAGACTACTCTAATACCCCCCCTTAAGTGTAACTTAGGGAGAAGCAAAATAGCTAAACTACTGCAAAAAGCAGGAAAGACGGGTCCCGGCAACAAGGCCTGATTAGGTACCCAAAACAAGAAAGAAAAGATGTCCCAGAGAGAGGAACAAGAATGAGAAAGAAGCATCTCTGAAGCATGGAACTGTAAACTCTGTCAGGAGAATCTGCTGGAACCCCCACTCAAGTGCATGACCAGGTAGAGAAGACAATGTCTAAAGAGCTGATCAATCAAACTAGGAAGCAATAGAACCAACAAGTGAACCCCCCCATAATGCTGAACTGGGAGAGGTGATAGGAACACTAAAATGCAATGCTAGAAACATCTGCAGAAAGAAGACCAGGGACACCAACAGTGCAACATAAGTACACACACAGGATAAAGGGCGATGTCATCGACACACAACATGGGCTAATGTCATGGAAGGTACACTCAATTGACAAAGGTGGATGTGCCTAAAGTGGAAAAAACATCATAACCCCCCATGGCACTTTATAACAAAGTGCGAGTACATCAACCATACAAGGTGTACAAGATCCCAGATATACAGAAGTAGGCACTTTATCTCAGTGCGTTTACAGAATAAAGAATGCATCAGAAGGAGCATACAAGCTCAGAAGTTAGAAAGAAGAGTGAAAGAAGTATAGTAGAAGAGATCCTAGGACCTGTAAACCCAAGCAATCCACCAAAGTGCATAAACTGCCAAACTCGAAGGAGAGAAAACCTGGAGCAGAATCTGGAAAAAAGACCCCAGCAACTGCATAGTGCACTGAACCAACTTTTTGATGATATCTCGTTTGCCAAAAATGGAGTCCGAATGATCACCTACATGCAAATCCTCCCAAGATCACCTGCATGCAAAGAATGTTACAGAGAAGCAAGACAGAAGAGAGAAGAGAAACTATGGCGGCCAAAAAGCCAGAGACTGCAAATCCATGTTGAGAGAAAATAATTTCTATATTCAACTATTGAAAAGATTACAAAACTCCTTAAGAAATACAAAATGGTGAATCCTTATAAAGGATACCGAAGCCCTAAAAGGGAAACTCTAAGAAATAGAAACTTGCCTAAGTATAACTTAAGCAAAGAGTAGATAGACTAATAATTAACTGAATTAATTATTAGCTATACTAGACTACTCTAACAATTTTCTATTACCTTTTTGCCTTTTGATGCCAAATCTTTCAGTATTTTCTGATCAATATTCAATGAATTTAAATCTAAGGAAAATTTATTTACCAATTCATTCAATCTTTCCTTTTCATACTCTTCCTTTGCAGTTCTAGTAGATGAGTCTACTAAACTTGTGAAGTGTTCCTTGAAGCTTGTTAGGATGCTATCTACATCATCAACTAGTTGTATTTTAGCTACTTTCTTGTCTATAGGTACTAGGTCATTCAGAATTTTCACTAACTCCAAAAAGAGAGGGTTTCCCATAGCTTGTTTCTCTTTGGCTTTTTCCATGGCTAGGAAACTGATCTTGATCAAGTCTTCTTCTCCCCATGCATCTAGACTTGCTGAGTCAGGAGTTAAACTTGACAACAATGAAGTTAATGGTTGAATGGATGGAGTGAATATAGTATTTTGACTAGTATCCATACATTCACTTTTTACTAGGATCTCCATAATAGGTGGTTCATTAGATTGATTGTCTTCCTCATTATTCAAGTTTGTTGAATCTTTAGAGGGAACTTCATCTTGCTGTAAGGAAGTGTTATCAGTGCATACCTTCTCTATCTCTTCAGTGCTGACAAATGCTTTTTCAAATTTGTCCATGTCATTGTCAAAAGTAGTCATTGATATATTAACATCATCAATCACAATAGTTTCTTCTGAATCTTTGGCTGTATTAGAAGGTGTTGAAACTTTAGGCGCTAAATCCTATGGACCTGTCATAGATGCATTTGGAATTTCAGATTCTTTAATCTGTTTAGGAGGGGATGGAGTCACTTTTATTGTAGGCATTATTGATGGATACATATGGCTATCCAAAAATACTCACTCAAATGCCTTCTAAGTCTCTTCACCAACCAGTTCATATTCTTTGTTCATGATATGAAGTATTCTTGTTTTAGTTTTGAGATGAGCTTTTACCAAATCCAATAGTATAGCTTTCTCATCATGTGAGCAGATAGGGAGAAGACTGTCTTATGTTTCTTCTCTAATCCTCATATCCTCTTCAATTGCTTTCATTTTCAATACATCAAGTATGTTCCATACTTTGTCTGGTATGACTGTTTTAAGTTCCAATACTATCCTCTTAAACTTGATCATGTGAGAGATAATCATAGAATGAATTTCTGATTTGTTTATCTCTTGGTATTTTTCATAGACATTCTTAATAGATTCTAGTCTTCCTTCATTAACAATTATGTTCTTTAGGACTGTTAGACTAGGTCTGAATCCTACCTCGGGAGGGGCTTGAGTGTTCTTTACCTTGCTCCTTGTTGTCCTTGAGGATGGGTGACCTGTGGGAACTTGCTTCCTCCTTCTAGTCAACTTACTTGGTACTGATGGTGGAGATGCTTCCAATTCAATAGTAGTTAAGGGTGTAGATGTACCTTTATCATATTTCTTCATCTTCTTCTTGGGAATGTCCTTAGATTGTTTCTATTTTTACTTCTATAGGAGTTTTCTTTAGTTTTGTTGCAATCTTAGCTTCCCTAGCTTTATCTAGGTCATCTTGTGTAACCCCATGAACTTTTAGGATATTAGATGTAATCCTTGATGCCTTTCTTTTATTGTCTACACTGTATAAGATAGAATCAACTTGATTTGTCTTCTCTCTGTATGTACCCCATCTTGGCTCATTTGGATTTTTGGGTGCAAACAAAAGAACTTGTGCATATCCTTCCAACACATGTTCCTCAACTTCATAACCAAGTGGGTGAATCCATTTGGTTCTTGGTTCAATTTCTTCCATGCATGTGCAGTCAGTTTCCACCATGAAATATATGGTGTCTTTGTACTTATCAACTATCTTCTCTGGTATTCTGAACCTTTTCTGCATCTTGATCTTGAATGTTTTGATCTCCATGTACATAGAATCCTTAACACTGCTCCCTGATGTAGCCTTTAGTGATATCTGAGACATAGTGGGTTTACTCTTGTCTAGGTAAAGGTTAGAAACTTTACCAACAATGTGAAAGTACAGGTAGATAATCAAGGAGCCAAATCTAAATATCTTTCTCTTATCATGCTTGATAGCTCTAATGTTTTCAATTAGTTGTGCGCGCAATATCTCACAGAGATTATAGTACGTGTTATCTTTAGCCATCCTTATTGCTACTAGAATAGTAGTTGCATACACACTATTCAGCCTGCTTGAATTTTGAAACTTTTAACCAAGTATCATTGTGAGAAGTTTGATGTCTTCTTCCATAATGGGATTGACAGTCATCCCGCGCCTCTCACTCCTGGACAAACATTCTTGCTCAACCTGATTTTTAACATCTTTACTAGTGGGAAGAATTGGTCCAACCTTAGGAAGTCTGGTCATATCTTGAATTAGGTCAGCAGTAATGCAGACAGGAACTTCACCAATCCAATATAGATCATCATGTATCCTGCTCAATAGAATTTTGACCCATTCTAGTTCATAGAAATCATGTGTGTTTGAATACTCAAAGATAGGGTTATCACTGAGATGCGTGTATTCATTCTTGAATGAATAATCATGTTTCATCATTGATTCCATAAGAGTTTCTATGATTTTATCCCCAACGGTTTCCTTCTTGCAATAGATGTATGTGCGTATGTCTTCTACATGCACAACTCCTAGTAGAGTATTGGAAAATTCCCCTTCTACATCATCTAGAATAGACTTGAATGGATGCTTCTTAAACATGAATCTCTTCCTTTCAGCAATGTCAAATACTACAGGGGTTGATTAAATAGGATTTCACTGCAATTCTAAAATGACACAACTGCTAGGGTTCTGTTTCAACTTCAATCTGTTCACCAACCAACCAAATCATTAACCTTTACTTCTTTGATGCTTAGATCTTCTATTCTCTCTGAGTTCTCAATCTCAAATGCAAAATGAGTATTAAAGATCTTTTACAATCCTCTACAAATGATTATTGCATTTAATGCTCATTGTCATAAAGTGGTTTGCATAGAGAATTTCAATCTTTTCTTTTGTCACTGTTCAAGCTATGCATCCATGCATACTTCCCCAATTTTTCACCAAATACATGAATCCATAGGCACATACTCGGAGGTGAGTATACCAGCCGCACAGGGATTCAAAGGTAGAATAGCTCCCCCTAAGACCATGAGGGTTAACTAACCAGAAGTAGAGGGTGCGTCCATTATGGCTGCATCAACTACCTTGTTCTCATCATTATATTTCTTTACTTCAACCCATATTTTACCTGAATCTTCTATGGCTTTTAAAAAATTGACTTCACCAGATTCTGCAAATAACGATTCCTTAGGCTTCTCTTGTTTTTGAGTTTTGGATCTACAGAACCTTGAGATGTGTCCAGCTTTGCCACATGAGTGAAAAATGATTGGAGTTATGTTCATCATGTTGGAATACTTGGCTGAGTGACCATTATAATTACATATCTGACATGTAATATTCTAATAGTTTCTCTGAGGTTGATTTCTCTGATTGTGTTGATTCAGATTTCTTTGATTTTGTTGTGACTAGTTTCTTTGACTTGTTCTGCAATGAATATCCCTATGACCAAATTTATTATAGGAGTAACAATAGTCATTGAAAGGTCTTACCTCTTTACAATCTCTTTCCAAGTGTCCATGTTTGTTACAAGCATAAAAAAATTTGTTAACTATCTTAATTCCATCTTTAGGTGGATCTATTTTAGCCTCTGCAAGATTCTAAGTTTTCTTTGCTTCGGTAGATTTCTCTTGTATTTTATTTCTTTCTTGTATTTAATTGATCTCAATTTGAGCTACACTATATCCAACACCAGTAGTATCACCTTTTAGATTATGTGCATAAAGCTATGATTAAATTAGATCAGAACTTGTGTGTAGTTTATCAATCCTGTCTTTTGCTTCTATTAATTCAAATTCTATCTTTTTCTTGATGTTTTCTAACTCCAAGATTTTCATGTTTTCTTGCATAAGTTCATCATCTAATTGTTTAATCTCTTTGGTCTTTTCTTCAATATTTGTTAGGCTATCTGTAAGTTGTTCATTCAGATCTTCAATCTTATCTTTTAAAGACATGTTCTCTTCATTCAATTTCTTGACCATTTTTCCCAAATCATTTGTGGAGCAATCTTTCAAATCTTTTCTTAATTTCTTGATAATAATTTGGGAGACATAAACTTTTGGTTTTAGTTCTTCATTTTCTTTTTCAGATCTATCAAGATCCTCAAGGGCTTTTTCAAGATTATTTTTCAAATGTTTAGCTTCTGTAAATCCATGATCTTCTCAAGTAGTTAAACTTTCTTTCAGAGGACCAGAGCTCTGATACCAATTGTTGGAAACACTGAGAGGGGGGGGGGGTGAATCAGTGTTTGATTAATTATTCTAATTCAAAATTTTTAAAATAAATCAAATAGATAACAAATGAAGCATAACACAATAATGCATAACACCAGATATGTTTACAGAGAAATCTTGATCAGAGGAAAACCCCGATGAGTATTAGTACCGAAAAATAATTGTATTAGTATAATGAACCTGTTAAAGTTCATTTTCCCTATTAGGAGAAGTATTTACAATGAAAGTACAATGACCCTATTAGGATTCTTTACAAGAACCCTGTTAGAGGTGGTTGGCTCACTTCCAGAGCTCACTGCTTAATAAGATGAAGGCTCCAACCTTCTGATGACTGATATATACTATATCAAAAATGAGCTGCTGTAATGACACTATTGTTTGATCAGTTCCATTTATGTGCTAATGCTTAAATCACTTGTGGACTTCTACTCCATATTGAATTTCTCATATTTCTCTTCTTGAAATCTTCTCTTCTTTTTCTTTGATGATACGTCATACAAAAGTGCATGTCTAATATATATACATGCCTAAATAGACGCAACTGAAAACAAGACCTTGGTCGGCCCAAAAACAAAATTTGCAATGCTTCCAAAAAAATTGGCTTGCTTGTGTTACAATAATGTTTAAGATATAATTACTAAATTATTACAATAGGCGCATAGCCTTTACAAAACAAAAGATTATACGCTAATCCAAAAACTGAGGTCGGCTCCATACTCTATTTTTTGAACTGTTAATGCACTTAATCTTTCTGTAACTTTTATGTACCATGTGTGTATAGGGTAAACATAAAAACATATCATAGAGCTTATGTATGAACGTGCATAGCCTGACTTGATCTTATGCATGTGCATTGGTTCTCTAATCGACTGCATAACTTTGTTTTGTTCTGTCTTCTATACTTAGCCATTTTTGTCTTCCAAGTTTACTTGACAAAACTTCATATGACTTTGTTGTCATAATGACAACACAAAATAATTCATATACACCTTAAGTGTCAAATCTCCAACATACCCTAACATTTTCACTGCAGATTCCAGTTACAAATCTAGAAAGAAAGTCTAAAGAGCTCCCTAGATCCATTTTATTTTTATGATTTTGAGAAGATTGAATGTAGTTCAAACCTTCAACCTATACCTAGGTACAGGTCAAACCACTTTTGATCTATTATTGAGATATAACAAAGAGTTGCAGATCACAGACTATTGGATTCAGGTACTAAGACATTTTGGGACTCTATCAAATAGAATATCACCATTTGAGCACCTTCTTCCTCTTCCATTTTCAAGTACACAAATTATTTTTCCTATATCTTGCAACTACTTTACACATTAGATCAAAACTATTATTGTACCTTGTTGTTACATCTTCATTTGATCATAAATATAATATCTCTTATCATTTTTCTTCATACATTTACATCACAAAATGAAAAACACCCTAAATTCTCCCCTTATCTAGATCTTGCATTTGTTCCGTTTCATCCTTTGGTTTGTACAAATTATATTTCACTCAAGGATATGATTTAGGGTCTTTTCAATGCATATGTGTGACTTGGTGGTCTACCATTGATCACCATTTCACCATATACCTTTTGGTGAACATGTCACTTTCATGCTTCATACCTTTTGATTTTGTAGTTAGATCTTATTTTCATCTAGTTAGCATTGCATTTACATTCCTTATTTTAATCTTGGCATTATATTTCCTTTACATAGCTAGATTATCTCTTGCATGATTTTGCTAGATAGATTTTCTATTCCCATATTTAGATCAACTTTGTTTTGATTACATGGTATGCATTTAAATATAGATTCACTTGGTGTTAAATTATTCTTTCATATCTAGATTTACTTTAAATGCATTGTGATAATATTTATTTACATTGCATTCTTACATTTCATCTACCCTTTCCTTCATTCCTTTTTGTATGAGCTTTATCACTTTGAGTCCAACCTATAGTATTTTAGTTAGAAGAAGTCATAGACTCATGTGCTCCTTTGATCCTGAACCTCCGTTATTTTCTAGGAATCTTGATGAAGCCAACATGAATCCTAATTATACCAATCATATCATGGAGAACAACTCTTCTCATTCTTTCGATGATGAAGGTGAAGCATTAAGAGTTCCTCCTACCCAAATGGAAAACCTTAATCATGAATTTAGAAAGTTGTAACATTGGTTAGCTCAAGAGAATCATAATCTTGAAGCTCTTTCCACTATAAAAGTTTTAAATAAACTCATTCATCATGATTAACATGGTCTTAAACTCTTGCATGACATTTCACATATTATTAGTTCCAATGTTAAAACTTTTACAAAATATTCTCAATAATTAGGTCAAGTTCCCCCTACTACAAGTGTTGAAACCTCTTTTCCTATCTCCACTTTTATTCAACTAGTATTTGCACATATGCTCCACCTCTTATCACAACTTCACTCAAAAATTCTAACCCTACACATATTATTCTCCCTAATCTTATTATTCCTTCTCTTCCTACGAGTGTTCCATGTGTTTAATTGCCTTCATCTATGCCTTCTTATCATAGTGTTCCTTTTTCAGATCCCAATCCTACTTCCAACAATCCTCCTACCATGCTTCATTCCAAGGTTCCCTCTATTTTAAACAATATTCCTAACATTTCCAATGTTTCTCCTCCTATCATTTCTTTAACTATTTCTACCATTAATAGCTTATCTCAAACCATGTCCTCTTTGCAAAAATAACTTTCTTCTTTGACTCAATCCAAATTCAACATTTCCACATGTGATATTCCTAGTCCTTTGTCCATAGATATTATCCAAGTTTTTATTCCACAAAGTATTGAGATTCTTCATCTTGAGACTTATAATGGTAAGGGTGATCATGTGACTCATGTTACTTTTCAAACCTTGTGAAGTGATTTATCTCATGACTATATGTTCATGAAAAATTTGTTCACTAGAGCCTTTCAAGACAAAGCCTTGCAATGATATTGTTATTTGCATCTGTAGATAATTGATTATTTCCATAAGCTTTCTAATGCATTTATTCAACAATTTCAAAACAACACTGGTCCTCAAATTTCTTTGACAGATTTGATGCATTGTAAACAACATGTTAAATAAAATTTTAGTGACTTTATTGGTCAATTTAAGAATTTGCATGCTCTAATTTGTTATCATGTGCCTGATGTTGATATACACTACATTTTTATTACTAATTTACAAAAGGACATAAGAGAGAAGATGCTCCTTACTGAGTTTTCTTCCTTTTCACAATTATGTGCAATGATTCATCATTATCAACTTCATGTGAGGAAATTTGAGAGAAACACTCCAAGAAATCATGTTCTCGTTGATAAGGGTAATGATGCATCCAATTTTAAAAAATCTCAGAAGAATATCAACTACATCAAAATCAACATATCATCCAACACAATTAATGAACTAGTGACAGTCGAATCCAAAGGTGTGTCTCCTTTGTCCTCTATGTTTAGACCTTCTCAAACTTTTACTCCGCTTTTTTAATCTTTGCATAATGTGATGTTGAATTTAATGAATGAAAACATTATTAAACTTCCTCCTATCAAACCAATTGAACCATCCAAATCACTTTCTATATTCTTTGATCCCAAATATTTCTATTAATTCCACCATCAACCTAGTCATGATACTGAAAAATGCTATACCTTGAAAAATGTGGTTCAAGACCTTATTGATTCTAATGTTGTATCTGTAGATGTTGATATCAACTAGGGAAACAAATTAGTTGCACCTCCTAATTATAATTTAAAAATATACACTAATCCTTTGCCATCTCATTCAACTAATACTGTTGGGAAACCTTCTTCTCCCATTTATTATGATGAGAAAGTTGACAAATCCACTCATGTTGTCAACCAAATTGAACATATTACACATCAACCTAAACCTCAACCTCCACCTCCATCTTTCATTTCATTTGATCCTTCTGAAACAATTAAGGTACATCATGGTCCTCTTTACATTGTCTCTAGGGTTGATTGTATTCCTTCACATGGTACCCTTGTTGATCCTACTTGCATGGTGAATGTAATAAATGAAGAGCATATGTAATGCCCCACCAAGGAACCTAGAAGGACAAGGTATAAAGTACCAAGAATGAAACTAACTTTGTTTTTATCTTTTTAGACCATCAGTGTTACTTGCTTCTTAATTCTTAAGTATGAATACATCCTTATAGGTTCCCTAATGTTTGTTACTAAAGTTAACATTACTGATTCATTTCCTTCCCTTATGAATTCATTTTCTATCTACTTAAATTTTATAAAGGATAAGGTAAGAGATAGCATAAATACTTATTTAATAATATTTTATTTCATTTACCACTAAACGCTTTAACTTTCAATTTCTTTCCCAATTACATATGTTCTAAGCGCAATTCATTTATCCTTACAAAAAATAATTAAAATTTGCATTAAGAAATCTTTACTTTTCATATTACACTTAATATTTCATCTACCACTAAACACTTTAACTTTCAATTTCTTTCCCAATTACTTTTCATATTACACTTAATATTTACAAGTTGAATCCTTTATTACAATTCTCCATATTACAAATGAACATCCCCTTTTAATGTTCCTAAAAGTACCCTTGCCATTACATAGCTCTTCTTTCCAATTACATCACATTACATTCCATTACCCAACAAGGGCTTACAATAAATAAATAAATTTTAATTCCTTTACATTGAAGTACATGATACAAAATTAAGAATATCCAATAGCTTCTAAGAAAGAATCCAAAGCCAAGTCATCCACAAAACTGTGAACAATACCTCAAAAAAGAATTGCCACCCAACCACGTAAAACTGTGAAGTTCCACTCCCTCGTGATAGGAGATAGAACCAAGTTTCACACAAGATCTAAGGAAATATAAGCCTATTAAGTATCCTTCCCAAAACATCAAAAGACCCAAAGGAAAGACATAACCCATAAGAAAATACCAAAACGTCATATCACAAAAGTAACGGTTCTAGAATACCAACTAGGTGAGTGTCATCACATAGCTTGTTTGTTGGGATTCACCCAAGAAACCATGGAACCCTATTCCTATTCTAATTAGGATCTACCCAAGAGGTTAAATCATGGTCCTAGTACTCCAACAGGTCTATGCAGACTATAATATCACTTATCTCTTATATTTAAACCCCCAAGTTTATTTTATCGCAACCTCTTTCGGTCCTGGCACCTATGGTGAAACACTCACCTAGGGTACCTAGCTTCTCTACCTAAACATGCCATATATGGGACATGAAAAAATTCAAAGAACCCATTACATAGGTTTAGGAACTCCCTCCTATGATCCCAAATCCTCAAGACAAGTCCAACCTTTATACATTTATAAAATAAGTATAACAACAATGGATGATTTTACAAGGAACTCAATTTCAGATTTAGTATGACCTATATAGAAAAATTAGAGAATGATATTAAAGTAAATAGATGTAGAAAGAGGTCTGATCACCAGAATAGAAAATGGAGATCAAGAAACCTTTAAAAGTGCAAAAATAGAACACAGTGAATCAGAATATGTATCATCTTAAAAAGGATGCACTCCATGTTGAGACCTTTTAGCCCTCCCTAGTAGTTTTTTTTGGTCCTAATTAAGACACTTTCATGCTTTCGTAGAGTTTCATGTGCTTATGTGCATGTCTCACCCCTCTTTTCTTCCTTTTCTCTCTATTTCTGAAACTTGGGAACATTTCTCAAGGTCCTGACCCTCTAGGTCAAGGTCGACCTCACCCCTGAACTAGTTAGGGTCGACCTCAATCCTAACCTAGGTCAAAGTCAACCTCAACCTTGACCCCAAGGTCCAAGGTCCTTGGGGTTAGCTACTAGTTTTAGGGTTTTGAGAAAATTTCATCTTTTCCCTCTTCGAGGCCACTATTTCTTGAGTTAAGTGTCAAATTCTCAAATTAATATTTGAGGTGGACCTTTCTCAATCTCTTTTTAGGATTTATAATTTATTATTTGAGATTATCCTTCCTCAAGTTTTTTGCCTAATGCTCAAATTAACTTTGGGGTTGGCCTTACCTCAAATTTTGTGACAAGGCTCTGAAATAATTATTTTTATTTCTACCTTAAGGGTGGACCCTTCTAGAGTTTTGTGTCAAGACCTTAATTTGATATCTTCTCCATGTGCACCTCCCTAGAGTTTTGTTTCATGGTCCCTTAATTGTTCCTAGACCTTAATTTATTTTCGTCTCCATGTGTACCTCTCTAAAGTTTTGTACCATTGACCCTTACTTAATATTTGCTATGTTGGCCATTTCTAGGGTATAGGCATAATTAGAATTTAATTCTCCTATGTCGGCCTCTCTAGAAGATTGTGCTCAATATCACTATAAAAGAAGGGTTTTCCTCTCTCATTTATCTCTTGGGAAATCTATTATTATCTCTTGGGCAATCTATTATTAGCTACAAGTTATCAAGTAATCTCAAGATCTCTCAAGCATTCAAGACTTCTACATTCTTCATCTTGCATTATCAATTCAAGTACGTGAGCACATTTACTTCCATGGAGCCATGAATTGGCATGGTAGATCAACTTCATACTCTTCTACAAGGTTCAAACAACTTCAAGCATCCATCTTTGAGGATCCAAATTTGAATCTTCCACAAGGGTTTCTATACAAGCAAGGTGAATTTTTTCATTTTCTTTGTTTATTAATGCAATTTCAATTATAATTCAAGGTTAGTTCCAAAACCAAGGTAAACCCCCTCCCCCCCAAAAAAACAAACCCATTTTTCTTGCAGGTACAAGTATGAAACAATGAATTACAAAGAATATTCAGATACCCTTTTTAGCAAACTTTCAGGATCTGAGAGCAGAATTTCCATTAGAGAAGTGCAGGTCAAGGTCGACATAAAGGGTCAAGGTTGACCTATCATGTTCAAATATCCATAGTCATTGTTTTAGAATTTGTAGAGAAGATTTGGATACCCTTTTCAGAAAAATTTTGAGATCCACGAACAAAATTTATTTCAGAGAAGTGTAGGTCAAGGTTGACATTTTGGGTACAATTGTACCCTCGCATTTGGCTCAAGGTTAACCTGACTCAGAAAATAAAAATATTTTTGGTTTTTGTAGATCTCATAGTTTTTGGTTCAGGAACATGAAAATCAATAGTTTCTAAGACCATTTGACAAGGTTTTTAGCAAATTCTTTTTTGGAGATAAGTACTTTTTATTTCTTCATTCCATTAATCTTTGCAAACATTTCCAGATTTACATTCTTTATCATTACAATTAAATGTAAGTGGTTAAATGTGGCATAGGGTCTCTTTTATGTGAAAATCCCCATTGTTCAAAACCCTATTTAAATATGTCCATATTTTTCCATCTTACAGAATCCAATATGAGTATTCTCGTATACCAATATGATTAAATGGGGCCAGACATCCTAACTTGTATGAGTTTCTTCACAGAAATAAAATATAGAACTCTCAAATTGACTGTATGGTCATAACTGGGCATGATGGGGGTCCTGGGAAGGATTATTTAGGTATAACCATTTGAGATCTCCTAGTTTCACATCCAAAACACCCATCAACCCTAATTCAATCCCCCAATCAACCTGGAGTTTGATCTTAGAAAAGAAAGGACATAAACAGAAAAAAATTGCACATAAACTAAACAAAAGATAAAGGTGTTGTGTGACACCCTCAACCTCCCAGGACTTGAAAATAAAAGAGAGTCTATTACAAGCACAATTAGCCATGTCAAAATCCAATATCATACATAGGGAAAACTTAACCAAAATCAAACACTAAACATTTCCAAATAGTTTTCTCTTTCTAGACATTATACATGTATATAGATTATTTAACATTCAACCCATAGTATACACTCACTCATAATGCATCAATATAAACATTCTATAAAATAAATTTCAAATAAACATATACAAGCACATGAGATTCTTCCCGGTTCGAGACCCTACCTGGAGTCCTGCAGAGAAATATCTTTGGTGTTGAGAAAATCCTCAGTCCTCCACCTTCTCGAGAAGATCCAAAACCTCTTCTCCAAGTTATGAGTAGAATCTACTCTCCTCATAGAATTCTAAAAAGTTCCCAATCTATTCTCCTGTTTACAAAATCTTGTTCCCAAATTTTCATTCTAATCCCCTTCTCAAAAAATTTCCCTCAAATCATATAGACAACTACATGGTTGAAGGAGTTTATTTACGGGAAGAAACTACTCCAACTATTATAGTTGGTTCAATTAAACAATAATAAAACAAACTCTCTCATTCTCATGAGCCTATGGTTAAAAAATTTAATTTATAATTAACTTACTAAGTCATCAACTATGATAGTTATAAATAGAATCATGAAATAACTCACATATCCCAATGGTAAACTAGCTAGCCTTATTCCTAGGAGGTCTCGGGTTCAAATCTCCTAGACAAGCTAGTTTTTTTAATTAGGCATTTAAATTTATTTCTCTTATTTATTTTATTTTACAAATATAATATTTACATCACAATCATATTTATGCATATTTATACGTTGACACACACACACACACATCTGTGTGTGTGTTTATTAAATCATGCTACATAATCTTACTTACATACCTAATATATCTATATATATACATTTATATACATATATACATATATATGTATATATATCTATGTATATATATATATGTGTGTGTGTGTGTATAATGAGAACATAATCACTTGACCAAACATAAATCTCAAAATCATACAAAATAATAACACTTCCCAACCCAAAATAAGGTGACTTCCCTTAACAAGAACCTAAGTCACACACACACACAC
>MU223366.1:371256-392985 GCA_018584345.1 Thuja plicata | reverse complement strand
TTCTTTATAGAACTATTCAAACTCTATGGAACAAAACTCACCACCATTATCAGTTCTCACACACTTGATTCTTTTACCAGTCTGATTCTCCACGAGAGCCTTAAATTCCTTGAACCGACTGAAAACCCGTCTCTTACTTTTTGGGAAATATATCCAAGTCCTACTATAATCATCTATAAAAGATACAAAATATACAGAACTAGAGATAGAAGGAATTTTTACAGGACCAAATACATCATAATGAATAAGATCCAAATGTCCAGAAGACTTGTGAGAATTGGAATAGAACTGAACACGATTTTGCTTACCATAAACACAGTGTTCATAGAAATTGAATTCAAGATTATAATCATTTATCCCCTTGATGAGATTTTTTGTTTTCAAGGTCATAAGACCCTTCTTACCATTGTGACTAAATCTCATATGCCACAACATTGTCTTTTCTACAGGAAGCTTTCCTTCCAAAGTGTTTGCACCCTTAGGTACACTTACTGCACTGCTATCAGAACCCATTTCCACAGTCTTCTTTACTACTTGTTTAGATGGCGGGGATGAAGTGATAGCCGCTCTCTTATTTGAAATAGAGGAAATATTGCACTGAGAAATGCATGCATCAAGTTGAAACAAGGTACGTCTCCTAGTACCTTTAGCGAGCACCATAAAACCTCTCATCATCTTGCATCCATCTTTCAAAAAGACAACTTGCACACCTACATCATTCAGGATACTTACAAATAATAGGTTTCATGCCAAACCTGGAATGTGCATAACTATGTTGATTCCCTTTACTCGTCCATCAGGAAATATGATAGTGACCCTTCCGCGTCCAACTATCTTTAGGTGAGAATCATCACCCAAGTACACCTTTCCACCATCAAACTCTTCATATTTTGAGAACCAATTTTTATGAGAGGTCATGTGAAAAGAAACACCTGATTCTACCAACCACACATCATTAGATGCATGGGCTGCCAAAGCTGCAATAAAAGCATCTCCATCTTCTTGAGATTTTTTAGAAGCTGAATCTGAGCCTTTATTCTTCTTCTTCGGTTCTTTTCAGTCCCTCTGAAAGTGCTCAGCTTTATCACAGTTCCAAAATTTCACCTTGGACTTTCAAGGGTTCTTAGAACTCCCATGAGATTTGGATCTACCCTTGTTTGACTTATTGTCATTCTTCTTTCCTTTTTCATTGGATCTCCTGCGAACAACAAGGGCTTCCTTAGATGAATCTGAAGCCTTTCTTCGCATCTCCTTTGATAGCAACAAAGAAACCACATCATCCATACAAAATGTGACTATAGTACTTCTGAGAGCCATCACAAGATGGTCCCACGAGTCCGGCAAGGAACAAAGCAAGGTCATACATCGATCCTCCTCCTCAATCTTGGCACCAGATGATGCCAACTATGAAATCAATAAATTGAATGCATTGAGATGATCAGTTATAGATCCACCTTCCTCCATTCTTAAAGAATACAAATTTTTTCTCAGGAACAACTTATTCACCAAAGATTTGGCCTGATACACAGACCCAAGCCATTTCCACAAAGAATTTGCAGTATTCTCATCAAGAACATTTAGAAGAATGGCATTTTCTAGATAGAGTTTGATGAGACCCTTAGCCTTATGATCCTTGATCTCCCAATCTGCTTGAGATATTGCTGTAGGTCTCACATCAAGTGAAGTAGCCTCCCATAGATCACGGTCTTCAAGCATGTCTTCCATCTTGAGTTTCCACAACTCAAAATTAGTGTCATTAAATTTCTCCACCTCCATTCTACTATATGAGGAACTTGCCATCTCAATCTACAAATAAGATTCAGAATGCTCTACACAAAAAACTCTCACTCAACTTGAGATTAGCTCAAAAAACCCTACCCAACAACTAGGATCAAAAGCTGATCAGGCTCTGATACCACTTGTAAGCAAACTGAGGTGAGGAAACAACTTCTTACACTAATCTCTAAAGGAAAGTATTGTGCAAATTCTTTTAAATCCTTACAATTTTAGATTCATTAACTAATTTAACAATGATATTGTAGCCATATACCATGCATACAAAATATAGAGAATGACAATGATTTACCTTGGGGAAAACCTTTCGGTAAAAAACCCCAACACTCCAAAACCTGCACAATGTATTATCTTCAACACAATGGTTACAACACACTTGCAATGCAAGTTCTTTCAGGATATAATCGGCACTAAAAGACAAATCCAGTAGCACTAGGTCATACCAACAATACACTCTTTTTCTATATCTGTCTACAACCCTAAAAAATGCTTATATCATGCACTTTCCTTTTTAGGGAAACTTCCAAAGATATCTGTATTAGGGTTTTACCATTCTCTGAGAAAATAGGAACCCCGAACCCCATGATTATGGAAGAGTGTACAGTACTCAACTTTATTAGTTGCCACATGCCATTGTATGTCTTCACCCATCATTAAATCTTCTAGAAATAGCTCTTACGTGTCATAGGAATCTGTCATAACCATTTCAGCCATGATCTCCGTACACACAATTCAAGATGCCGACACATCAAGTGGAGTGACACATCAACATGTCAACTAGACATGTACACTCACACTTAATTACATTATTTGCAAGAAATACATTTTACAAAACAAATAATAAGAATAGGAATTATCCAAGGTTGAGACACCTTATTCCTAACAAACCTCCCAGGACTTGAAAGAAAAGAGAGGCTATTACAAGCATAATTAGACATGTCAAAATCCAATACCAGAGATAGGTAAAACTCAACCAAATTAAAACACTAAACATTTCCAGGTATTTTTCTCTTTACAAACATTATAAATGTATATAGGTTATTTCACATTCAACCCATAGTATACACTCACTCATAAATGCATCAATATACACATTCTATAAAATAAGTTTCCAATACACACACACACAAGCACATGGAATTCTTCCTAGTTCCAGACCCTACCTGGAGTCTTGCGGATAAATCCCTTTGGTGTTGAGAAAATCCTCAACCCTCCACCTTCTCTCCAAGTTATAGGTAGAATCTACTCTCTCCTCACATAATTCTACAAAGTTCCCAATCTATTCTCTATTTACAAAATCTTGTTCCCAGAATTTTCTTCCAATCCCATTCTTGAAAAATTTCCCTTAAATAATATAGACAACTATATGGTTGAAGGAGTTTCTTTATGGGAAGAAGGTAATCCAACTACTATAGTTGGTTCAATTAAACAATAATACAACAAACTCTCTCACTCTCATGAGCCTATGGTGAAAAAAAAAAAATTAACTTAATTAACTTACTAAGTCATCAAATATGATAGTTATAAATAGCATTACCAAATAATTCACATATCCCAATTGTAAACTAGCTAGCCTTACTCCTACGAGGTCTCGGGTTCAAATCTCCTAGACAAACTAGTTTTTTTAATTAGGCATTTACATTTATTTCTCTTATTTATTTTATTTTAAAAATATAATATTTACATCAAAATAATATTTATGCATATTCATACCTTCACACACACGGATATGTGTGTGTGTGTGTGTGTGTGTGTGTGTGTGTGTGTGTGCACCCATATATACATACACATATATATTAAATCACACTACACAATCTTACTTACATACCTAAGACATCTACATAAATATATATTATAAGAAGATAACCAAGAATCATAGTACAAAAACATAATTGACATGAACAATAAGAATATAATCACCTGACCAAGCATAAATCTCAAAATCATACAAAATAATGACACTGCCCAACCCAAAATAAGTTGAATTTCCTAAACAGTAACTTAAGAAAAAAATGGTTTCTTAAGAAAACCTTGTTAATATTTGCACAACAACAATGTTTGAGGATTTTGAAGGCACACTCAGACTTGTGTAGCCAGGTGGAGTAAATGTTGAGTACCTGCATCCTACATCACCAAGATGATAAAATCATATACACAAATATATATATAGATAATGTCAGAGGGAGGGGGGTGCCACATTGTGTAGATCTCCCATCAAAGTGACTACAACTACTCCCCTCATCCTACAAACATATGAAACAATATTGATATTAAAGCATGGTTGGGGTAGTATCGTTAGCTCCAAAATAATCAAAATATCATAATGCAAAAGTGGAATAAATTATCATCATTAACAATATAATAATTTATATCTTCTTACCTTATTGAGAAAAAAGGCTCTTGATGGTGGAAACTTTAGGACGTAAGTATGTGGAAATTTTCTTGAGCAGGAAATGTTTTTCGAATTGCCGGCCTGTCAATGGCGGTATTGGTGTTGTGGGTGTAGAATCTAAACTAGCCTCTCCTTAGGGAGTCAACTCTACTAGAAGGATTCCTCAATAGAATGAGAAAAAGGATGATCTCAATCAAACTGGTCTGAAGTCAACAAGGGATGTTGGCTTTGAGAGTATTATCGATGAGGGCCCCCAAAATCTGACGAACCTCGTCAAGCTAAAGAATATCTAAAGGAAGGAATGATAGTGTCTAAGGGTAAGTGTTCTTCCTTGTTTGGTATTAAAACAATAGGGAAATATTTCTCCCATGGTCAATTTGGTCTCTAACCCTATGAAAGGAGATTTCTCTATTTTTATCCCTGATCCCTTGATTTATTTCTCCATTTCTTCTATGGAGATGACCCTGATAGGCAAGTTTGTTGGGGGTAGACCTAATATAGAAGTTGTCAGACACTTTGTGAAGAGAAACTAGTTCCTTAAAGGTCAAGTTTATATTGCTGCAATGAATAAAGTCTATTTTCTTTTGAGTTCTCTAACATGGGAAATCTTTCTAATATCCTCTGCGGTGGCCCCTGGTTGCTTGGTCATTTTTCTCTAGCTCTATGTAAATGGTCCCCCAATCTGGTTCTCAATGACTCAGATTTTTTTATCTCAGCACTGGTCTGGGTTAGATTCCTAGCTCTCCCATTGGAATACTAGCATGAAGACATCCTAGGTGGGTTGTCTAGCTCCTTTAGAGACCTCCTCTCTATAGATCCAATAACAGCGGCAAAAGTGAGAAGGGCGCATGTCAGGGTTTGTGTGAACATCCTTCAGATGGTGGATCTGCCAAATACTATTGTGATTAACTCAAAGCTAGGGGATTGGATGCAAGAAGTTAAGTTTGAATCCCTCCCCTTTGTTTGTTTTTATTGTAAGAAATTGGGCCACAGATCTAAGGACTGCCCTCTCAAATCTCAGAAAGTAAAAACCATCCCACTAAAGGAACCAAGGAAGATCTGGAAAGAAAAAACATTAGGTAACCCTAAAGCTTCCATCTTGATAGACTTAGTTATATTTTTAGGAAATGGATCAGAATTAAGCCTGAATGGCCCCTTTCAAGTTTCCAATAACTCATGGAGAAGTGTGCATCATCCTTCAATGGAAGTGACAGAACCAAAATAATCCCTTGAAGAAGGAGAGATAAAAGGTGCCCCTGCAGGTATGGAAACTCTTTGTATTGAGAAATCTAAATCTCCTATTGGTGTAATTATTGAAAAAGGAATTAAAATTGATGATATAATCTTAAGCCCTCAAACTCCCCAAATTATTACTAGTTGGGCGGACTCTCTTGAAGAATCAAACCCATTTTTAGACTACTTGGAGGAACTCTGGACTGAGGTCTCACATAACAAGAAGAAACAGAATAGTCTTAATCTGGGGATGCCCCTAGGAGGCATTATAAAAAGAGTTATGAGAGAAGATGTGGGAACTCATAAACCTACCAGGGGAAGAAGACCAAATATATTCACAAGAGAAAATGAGAGTAGAAAAAGTATTGTGTATGGGAGGCAACGAACCATCCAAGATTGCTCTCAAGGTAATATATGAAGATTATTTCTTGGAACATGAGGAGATTAAATATCCCCCATAAACATGACCTTTTGAGAAATTTTTTTAGGTATCAGAAGCCATATATCATCCTCATTCAGGAAACTAAAATGGCTAGAGATAAAGTGAAAAAGTTAAAAAAAAAATTTAAAATTGTGGTGTTGTGGGATGCAGCTCGGTTGGGGCCTCTGGGGGTACTGCTTCCTTCTGGAACCTTAATAATATTCAAGGGGATATTATTAAGTTAGAAGGTAACATCTCTTATATTCAGTTTAATCATATTTAGGATGGATTCACTTGGGTTCTTTCAAACATCTACGCACCCAACTCTAAAACTGGCAGAGATAGATTTTGGCATAAACTGGAAATAGATAGAAGAAACTTTAAGAATCATTACTAGGTGGTGGTTGGAGACTTCAATACTTCTCTCAATGACTCTAAAAAATATAGAGATATTTCTTCTCAAATTGATAGTGGGGTGGCTCTTATGGATTTCATTAATAATCAATCCCTCTTGGACCTTGATCTCAGAGGTAGCAACTTTACTTGGTCGGATAGAAGAACTGGGGATGACTTGATCCAAGTTCACCTAGATAGGATGTTGATTTCTATGGATTGGATCCTCCTTTATTACTACTCCTTGTCTACCCTTCACTGTGTTGGTTTTGACCACTTCCATTTCTATCTAGGAAAATCCTCTCTCAGGTAAGAGAAACCACCCCTTCAGATTTGAGAAAATATGGATGCAGCACCCTAACCTCGCTATGAACATTGCTGATTGGTGGAATGCCCAAGTTGAAGGAACAACATTGTATAGAGTGGTTCAAAAACTTAAAAGGATAAAGAAAAAACTTAAATTTTGGAACAAAGAAGAGTTTGGGGACATCTTCAAAAATAAAATCTCTATCCAAGCTGACCTCCAAGAGATCCAACAAACTATCCAGCAGGAGGGTTTGACTAAGGATAACAAACTTAAGGGAAAAAAAAATCAATATAATTGTCATAACATCATCTCTAAGGAGGAAGTTTTTTGGAGACAATTATCCAGGGCTCTATGACTCTGTGTGGGGGATAAGAATACCCAGTTCATCCATTTGACTACCTAGAAACACAAGGCTGCTAAAAGGATAGAGAATATCAATGGCACTCATGGTAGGTTGAGTAAGGAGGAGGATATAAAAAATAATTATCAGGTTATTTTTCTTCTCTTCTCAAAGGTGACCCTAATCTCTCTTAAGAAAACCAATAGCTTCTTTTGGATTCTATTCTATGCATCATGACCAGAGCTGATAATATGTTGCTGAGTAAAATCCCATCTACTAAAGAAATCAAAGTTGTGGTCTTCTCTTTTGAGGGAGAAAAATCCCCAGGTCTAGATGGCTTGCCTCTATTTTTTTTCTAGGCTTTTTGGTACATTATGGAGAAAGATATTTCAGATGCAGTGAAAGAGTTCTTTGGTTCTGGATCCCTTTTGAAGGAAGTTAACTCTACTTTTTTTGTCTTGATTCCTAAGAGACCGGGTGCAGATAATGCTGATAGTTTTAGACCAATCAGATTTTGTAACACCTTCTATAATATCATCTCTAAAGTCCTCAGGGTTTGTACTCTGAATCTCCTCCTGGATATTATTTCCCCCAGCAAAATGGGTTTGCCCCGGGATGAAAGATCCTTCATTCTATTATCTCTGTTCACAAGAATATCCACTCTCTGGAGGCCTCAAAAAAGGATGGGTTTCTTATGAAGGTTGATCTATCAAAGGCCTATGATAGATCGGATTGGAATTTCCTTTGTAAAGTTATTTTAGCCTTTGGTTTCTCATTGAAAATTGTTGGCCTTATTCAACAACTCATTTCCTCTCTTTTAATATCTGTGTTGGTGAATGGATCTGCTTCTAATATGTTCTTCCCTTCTAGAGGGCTCTACCAAGGGTACCCCATATCCCCCATCTTTTTTTCTATCATGACTCAAAGCCTTGGGAGATTGTTCTCTAAATGGGTCTTAAAGGGTTCGATTCAGGGTCTCCTCCCCTCATCCTCATGCTCCCCCAACTCCCATGAGCATTTTTTGGATGATACTATGCTAATGGGATCTTCCTTGATTAAAGAAGCTAAATCTATCAAGAAGGCTCTAGATACCTATTCCTCTGCTATGGGACAACTCGTCAACTGGGAGAAAATATTCCTATTTTTTTTCAATGCCCCTCCTACGAGACAGTAGAGAATGGTGACCATTCTTCGTTGTGCAATAGCCTCTTTTTCCTCCAGCTATTTGGGCCTCCCATTGGGCCTAAAACCTCCAGATTCTTTCTGGAATGCTATTGTGGATAAGTTCAATAGAAAAATTGCTAGATGGAAAGGGACACTCCTTAATAATACTAGGAAAATCCTTTTTCCCAAGAGCTCTCTAAAAAATCTCCCAGTTTATGCTCTGAGCCTCTTCAAAATTCCAACAAAGATTGCTAACATTATTGAGAAATTATAGAAAAGATTCTTATGGTCGGACACAGAGTAAAAAAATAGAATCCATCTTGTGGCTTGGGAGAATGTGTGCAAACCTATTAAACATGGGGATCTTGGGATCAAAAAAATTAAGGATATCAATCTAGCCCTCCTAGAAAAACAAAGTTGGAGAATTGTTGGAGAAGAAAAAGGCTGGAATAAAATCCTTAAATAAAAAATTCCTTTTCTCTACTCCCTCTATTGAGACCTTCCTCTCCTCTCCCATCACTGTGCAGGGTTTTGTGATATGGAATATTATCTTGAAGGATAGACCTCTTGCTGCTAAAGGGGCTCATTGGAAAGTTGGAAATGGTCAAAAATTTAAATTTTGGGATGGTCCATGGTTTAGGGATAAACCCCTCATCTAGTACCCTGATATGGCCCAATCTGTAGAAATTTTCTCCCTGAGAATTGGGTGTAAAGTTGTGGATTAATGGAAGGATAATAAATGGGTCAACCTCAATGACATTGATCCACAATTGAAACCTATTAAGTTCTATCTAGCCCCCTGGGACATCAAAGTTAATTGTGAAGATGAGCTCATTTGGTCCCCTAATCCTAATGGTAATTTCATGGTGGCTTATGCTTATTCTCTGCTTTCCTCCCACGGAGCAGAACCCTACTGGGCTAAGTTTTGCTATCCTTCCCTTATCCCTAAAATTAACTTTTTCTTCTGAATTTTTGTTCAAGACAAAATCCTTACTACCAAGAACCTAACTAAAAGAGGCTGGATGATTCCTAATAGATGTTATTTTTGTATGAAATATGCTGACTCTTCTTCTCACCTATTTCTTCATTGTTAGTTCTCAAGAGAAATATAGAGGGTAGTGTTGCAACATTGGAAAATCAGCTGGGTCTTCCCTAACACTATTAAAGAGTTCCTATCTCAATGGAGTTCTCCCATCCCTCACCAGTTGGGAAAACTTATTTGGAAATATACAGCCCCACATGTTATATGGAGGATCTAGAAAGAAAGAAATGATAGGATATTCAGAAACAAAATCTCCATTTCCTTTTTGATCGGCTCCAAAATTATTAGAAGTATTGTTCAAAACACTAAAATAACTTGTGATATTAAACTGAAACTCATGGAAGGGGTCTCTGATAAGGATTTTATTGAGCACTGGAATTTTTTTTCTAATTTTAAGTCTACTCCTACTACCCGTGAGATAGCTGTCTGGAGCTCCCCCCTCATGTATAGTATAAAGTTAATTTTGATTGTGCTGCTAAAGGTAACCCCGACATTGTTGGATGTAGCTGCATTGTTAGAAACTACCAAGGTAGTTGTGTTTCTGCTTTTGATATCCCTATTGGATCTCAAACTAGCCATGTTACTAAAGCTATGGCTGCTCTCTATGCTTGCAAGTTGGTGAAAAGATAGAATTTATCCAAGCTGTGGCTAGAAGGTGACTCCATGAATACTATTAATTTCATTAATGGTAATCATACTCCATCTTGGAATACGAGTCACATCATCACTTAGATTAAAAAAAAATTATCTAATTTTTATGTCACACACGTTAGTCATGCTTTTAGAGAGACAAACGTTGTGGATGATAGTCTGGAAAATGTGGGAGTTTATAGTGATAATGCCTGGAACTGGAAAGGTAATCAAGGATAAAATATTGAAGTCCTAAATCTTATAAGGTATGACCAAATCCACCATAAACTCAGAGCTACTACTAGTGATGATGACAAAAAGGGATAGTTTTTGTATTTGCCTTAAATATAGGTCTTGTATGCACAATGACCATTAGAATAATAATTACATTTGTGGAAAAAATGCTATCATTCCTTTTAAAAGGTGGTCCATTATCACAATTTACTCACTCTGCTCTATTTTTTGTGATCTTGGCACTCATCCTGTGTGATATTTTGAAGTCTGGTCTATTGAAAAAAGGGGATGAAAATTGAAACTTGAAGAGCCCACAGTCTATAAATGGAAAAAGAGGCTGAGGTCTGGAATAGACTCAAGGAAGGTGGGGTCACTAATTATATGGAGAGACTCCATGGTTACGACAAGGACATCTCTAAGGAATTTGCAGATAGCTGGGATAATAGAAATGTGACAATTTGTGGTAAGTCCTTATGTGTTACTGAGAAAGTTATTTATAAAATAATGGGTCTTAAAATGTAGGGGTTGAAATACTATAGAAGTAGGTTTATGGCCAACAATGTGTCTAGAATGTATCAAAAAGCCAAGGAGAAAGAGATCTACTTTTTAAACAACTGGGGGACTATGTCCTGCATTGTCATGTTAAGCTTTTCTAGGAAAAATGGGGTAAAGATATTATGAAATAATTTACACTTGAGGGTCTCTACACTAGGGTTTATAATTTCCACTTTATGCTTGTTAATCACTTCTGCTACAAGAGGAAAATATATTTCCCCTACCTTCTACTCAAATCCCTAGGTAATAACATTATGGAAAATAGGAAGAGTGCAGAGAAACCTATTCTTCATGATGGGCTTATTCTGCTAATCTATTTAAGTAGCAGGATAACACCTAGGTCACTGGCTTGAACAGGGAGAAGAAGGGTAAAAGACCTATGGTTAATGAAAGCAACAATCCAGGAAAAAAGAGGAAGGCTAAAGCTAACAATGTCTTAGCAGATTTTGCTAAGATTCTCACAGAGGAGGCTGGTATGGACATGAATAATGAAACAGTTGCTAAGGAGGAGGAAGAAAAAGGTGATAAGGGTGAAGCGGCTAATTTCCTCTCTAAGGAAGTAGGTATGGATACAAAGGATGATATTGATACTCAAGATAATGGTGTTACTGGCTCCTCTCAAGAGATGGATAGTGACAACAATGTTAATATAGAGGATATGGACATGGAAGGACATGAAGATAACAAGGCGTTGGAAGATACTAGTACCCATGGCGAGGTGCATACTACCTCCCCAATGAAGAAGAATAGTGAGTCCAACCTGAAGTCTAAAGCAAAGGTTACTCCCGATAATACTCCTATTATGGTGAACTATGCTGACTCTCAGTCTAAAGAGGGTATTATCTCCAGGGATACTTCTGAGAAGATTAAGGTAAATTAAAAAGAGAGTAATGATAAAAAAAGGAAAAGAGAATGCTAGAGGCAGCCATGATAATGAGACAGTGAAAATCCAAGAGCCTACAAGATTTATGCAGATAGTTAAAGAGTGGGCTAAGATGGACTATCAGCTGAATTCCTGGCTTCTTGAAGAAATCAAAGATATAAATGGTAAGTATGATGAGCTCTAGGATAGAGTGAATAATATTTCTCTATTGGTTTCTAAACCAGTGACCAAGGATACAAATGAAAATGAGACCCGGGAGGAAGAAGCAGATAAAAGGTTGTTGTAGAAGCTAGAACTAAGGATTAAAGTGATGGTTAATTTCCATCATCAGACGACTACAAGACGTATTCAGAGTATTGAAGACACTCTCAACCGTATCATGAAAAATAACTCTGAGGGAATGAAGGTGACTGATAGCAACTTAAGGGTGCTACTCTCGGTGCTGGACGGGAACACTACTCCCATTATTATGGATGATGATATCGCTATAGACCCCAGCATTGCTGGCCCTGGGACTCGTACTATAGCAAGTGCAAAAAAGGTGAAAACTGGTAGCACTAAGGAAATAAAGGATCTCAAAGAGGTTATCAACAAATATAAAATGGTGATGGTTGACTCTACAAGGATTATGGAAAAAATGACCTAACTGTGTTGTTTTTTAGGCTTGTGATCTTCTCATCAGTTTAGCTTCTTTTTGCTAGTAGTTTGTGCTGGGGGTTTCTATTGTCTCCATCGTTTCCCCCCAATAGTTGTTTTTTGCTATCTTTTCCTTTTTTGTGGTGTTTTTTCCTGCATATCTTTCTTTCTAAATTGTACAGGGTTACGGTTCCCTTCAAAAACTATTTTAACCTCAATCAAAAACAATATAATCATTTATATAAGAAGAATGGTATAAGAAATCCTTAAGATGTAAATCTACTAGATAATATTCTAAATCATTTACAACTTTCATAAAGATGAATTTATTATCCAAGCATATACTTAAAGTGTCCCATCATCCAATCTAAATAATTTAAACAAAACATAGAATCCACAATAACAAAATATAATAATCTTGTCCATATCCAGTCCCAAATATCATTTTACTAAGGTGGGCACTACAACATATTTTTAGTAAACAATTGCATAAATATTATTTTTTGATAAAACCAATGTCTTGATTTAAACTTGCAATGGTTTCCTTTATACTTCTCATGGTTCCACTTCTTTTCCTGTGGATGTTGGTGGTAAAACTTTGGAAATGACTTTCACTATCATTCCTACTTTTGATCAATTTCAAGTCAAACTTAGTCTTCCTTGGCTTACTTATATGAATATTGTGGCTTCTCATATTCATAAATGTGATAAATTTTATCATAATGGAGAGATCGTGCTTTTTAATCATAGTCTTTATTAGTCTTTTGTGCTTCGGGACTCTGTTGACTTTGATTTATTTTGGCCATACATTCCTCAACCAACTAAAGTTTGTCCTGGTTAATATTTCTGATCATACCAAGCCTTTAAGATTCAAAACATTTGTGAACTTAGAAAACCTAAGGATGATTCTAGTCATGGACTTATTCCTACACCACCTTTTCCTCCTTATCAACATACTCTTCCTATAATCTCTCAACCTAGTGTGGTTCCTTCATTTCTTTGTCCTCAAGAAGAAAAGGACCCAATGTTGATTGATCCTATTCCAGCCCAAATATCTAGTAAAACCAAACATATTCACCATGCTCATGATCATCAGCATAAACATTTTGCTAGATCCCATGAAATTATTTCCAAAAAACATTTATTCATCTCATATACCTCCTCATGATTCACTTTCCTTTGAACAAACCATGCTTGAGCCTATGGATGAAGTGAATTTAAAAAAAGTTAAAATGAACAAACATGATAATACTATTCATATCTTGGATTCTATTACAAATAATCTTGATGAAGAAGATACTCTTGATGATGATGTTCAAGATACTAACAATGATATGAATTCTAGTGATATGTATGAGACTATTGATCTTGATAATGATTTACTATCTATGGTTTCACAATAGTTATATATCTCTCCTAATCTTGAACATAGTGACCTTTCTTCATGGTAGGGTCCTTGTTTGGCTATTGTTCCATATGTTGTGCTTGATGTTTCTCCTCTTGTGAGTTCCCCACCTTCCCTAAACACTATGGAATGAGATGGGTGGGGCAAGTGATATTCTTGATTAGCTCCTCTTGTTCAATACATCCTTTCTTTTTCTTTTCTTTGTTTGTTTGTTTGTCATGATGTGTTTCCTCATAATGTGTTGCTTGTTATATTTCTTATTTATATTTCTTTAAACGACCTTTGTTTCTCTATTGGTGCAAGGTGATAAAGGAATATCCATGTCATAATCATTATTCTATTTGTACCTTGCTTCCTCTATATGGTGTTACATGTTATGTTGTACATTTACCATTATTCATAAATGGGCCTTTTTGTTGTCTACTTGGGATGATGAAGAGTGATAGAACCTATTATTTTTTGTCTCCATGATGCTGGCCAAAAATAACGTTCTTTGTGACTCTTACATATCTTTCTTCCATTATATTTTAGTTCTACTTCCTTTGGGGAATGTTGATAGATAATTTTGACATAATTATAATATACATGAGTTATCATATGACCCACTGATCCCATAGTTAGTAGATCCCTTTTGTGTTATCTTTTGTCATGTGTTCATTTCCATTGAATTTTCCTTTCTTGGGGTATTTTCATAGTGGAAATATTTCTAGTGGATTCATTTATACTCTATTAAATCCATTTCTCCCATTAAGACGCTTCCAATTTCTTTAACGTGGAGGCATACACTTTTCTCATATTTTGCACACACACACACAATCTTTTGATGATGCTTTACATTTTGGATCCCTTAATAGACATATAATCTGTAAGGACTAATGCCTACACTTTGGATCCCTTATGGACATACAATCCTTAAGGAATGATCCCTCCTTTTTTCTTTTGATCCCTTGTGGAGATACAATCCTTAAGGAAAGATCACTCTTTTGTCGGATCCCTTATTAACATACAATTTTTAAGAATAAATAATAGTTGGATTGATTATCATGGAACACAAACCCTGCTAAAACTTTCAATGTTATCTCTTGTAGTGCTTTTGTGTGGTCCACAGTAAGACATACAATCTTACTGGGCATGGTGGTCATGCTTCTTCTTTCTTTATGTGGTTCACAATAAGACATACAATCTTAGTAGGGTTGAGGTAATCTCTCTCTCTCTCTCTCTCTCTCTCTCTCTCTCTCTCTCTCTCTCAGTTTTGGGTTTATGAGGACTTAAGTAACTTGGGGGTTGGTTTTTCCTTATCTCCTCAACTTTGGTGAGATCATATTATGCATTTGATCTACTTTACCATGAGCATGATCTTATCTCATACTACCGCTAAAGTGGGGGCTAAATGTATAAGTCTAAAAAGTTAGCACTCATTAGTTTGGAAGCTCTAAGACCTATTTGGGCCCCATTTTAGTGATCTCCTTGATTATGGATGTATTTATGCCTGATTTTCCTGCTTTTCTCTCTGTTTTTTCCCAAGCCCCTTAATAATTCTTGGTTCCCACAAATTATGTCTCAATATTTACCCTCCTTTGACCTATACCGGGTATAGGTCAAACTAATTTTGATCTATACCTTTGGGATTTAAAATTAGTGGGTTTAGGGCCCGTTGCATAACTTATTTTTTTTTTCTCTCCTAGTGAGTTCAGTCTGCACAAAATTAAACCCTAAAATTTCTATAAACGGAGGCCTCTCCCCTTCATTTTTATATTCATTCATGATCTAATACATATATTGCATCTATTTCATGCCCACAATTACAAGAATTCAAGCTCAGGGTGATTTCAACGAAGCGAGGATTTGGCTCCAAGATTTGAAGACTATTGTATGAATCTCTCTCTCATGATGGAGTAGTCAAGGAATTACTATAACCACCTAGATTTGGTATGCTCTGACCATAGACCCTATTTTCCCTAAGTGTGATCATACCCCCAATTATGTCCAGACAACTCTTCAATCAGCTGGCATAATTCATTCAAATCAAATTTAATCTCCTAGTGATTTAATCACTAAATTTTATTAATCATCTTAGCCAATCAAACCAATCAATTCAAATCAATACCTGGTTAAGGTAATTAATTTAAAAGGAATTAATGAAA
Organism: Thuja plicata; assembly: GCA_018584345.1. Taxonomy (NCBI): domain Eukaryota; kingdom Viridiplantae; phylum Streptophyta; class Pinopsida; order Cupressales; family Cupressaceae; genus Thuja; species Thuja plicata. The sequence goes on along the minus strand of MU223366.1, from coordinate 377,412 downwards.
TCCTAATCATACCTCATCACTTGCAAAATCAATCCCCTAGCCTAAATTGATTCAATTTGGCTATAGTCCTAATAAATTATTACAAAGCAATCAAAATCTTGGATGATTAATTAAATCCCTATTATTGATTGAATATGATATTACAACAATTCATCTCATTAATATTCCCTCTACCCTAACCAAGCTAAACTACCCAACCATGATTTCAAGCTCATCCCAACCCCTTCTCACATGCTAATTCTTCTTCATTAGTTAATTAACCCTAATTAGCTAATCCCCCTACACTCATTCTCTTTCCTCCCATCTCTATCTCCTTAATCACCTATCTTAAACCTTAAAACTAATCCTAAGCTACCCTTAAGCTTGTCACATTCCTAAATCTGTGATTAGGAATTCAACCCTCCCCCTAAAGTCAAAGTTATCAGGCTTGACCTTAAACCCTCACCCATGCTTCTTAAACCCTCGCCCATACCTCATTAATGCTTTTATAAATGAAGCATTAGTGGCTCTTACACATTCTCTTCCACACTCCTCATTAATGAGTCTTACACCCTCATTAATGGCATCCCTTCTAGAGTCTTCTCCCCTTCCTCCATTTCTTCTATAAATAGGAAGGATTTTGAGCTCAAATGGCCCTTAACTTTGAAGCCCTTGATTTTTGAAATATATTGTTGTAATTCTCCTAATTTTGAAGATTTGAAAGCATTCTTATGCTGCCCACATTTGGAGGATTGAAGGAGAAAACTCATGTTGCTCATATTTTAGGAATTTCATATTGCATTTTAGCTTCTTTCTTGCTTGTATTGTTATAATCTTCATTTATAGAGATAGAATGCATGTTTCTTAATCATTTAGATTGGTTTTTATTTGAATCTTCCATTCTTAGGTTGTATATGTCATTGGAATATGTATAATCTGAGGGCTATTATGTCATTTTTCATACTCCTCCTAGATAGGAAGCAATAGATCAATTTTGGTTATTTCTATGCTTGCTAACCCCTTGTTTTCACTAATGCAATGATCTATTGAAGTGTTGTGTCTCTCTTAATAGGTAAAAAAATAACACACACATCTTTGGTGCCCACCGTAGGGCAAGATTTCTCAAAATTCACAAAATTCTTCTCTTTGCCCTTGACATTTTCAAAATTTGTAGGCAGTTTATCATTTCTGGTATATCTTTTATAATTTCCAGGAGCAAATCATCATCTGCGGTATATCTTTTATCATTTCTGGGAGTTTTAATATCGTCTGGCGCTGCATTCTTGGAAGGTAAAATTTAGCCTTAAAATCATTTTTGGCAAGCTTTTATTCATTTTTGGTACATGTTATCGTTTCACATAAAAGGCTTATCATTTTGGGTGAAGATTATCATTTTGGGTCAAAATTGTATCATTTTCAGGTTTTATCATTTTGGGTCTCTGAATTATCATCTAGAGTCCAGAGAGCAAAAATATAGAGTTCTGTCATTGACAAATTTGATTTCTAACTTGCGAACATGGTTGTTTTCATGATTTTGATCCTATTTTTAGCAGCCTAACTTGTGTTTGCAGATTGCTATCAGAGCTATAAGAGCAAAAAAAAAGGATACTAACTTTTGGTTTTACAGGTCGCCAATCCCCCATCTTGACTTGAATGTTTGTTACGCTTTCAAAACTAAAGACATTTTCCACTCTCATACTAAATTGACTAGAGGAATATGCTCTTTTCCTTTTTAAAGAAAATCAGAAACTCACAAGTCAAATTATGATTTGAAGGGAATTTGGAGTAACTGAACAAAGAAAAAAAATACTCTAAATTTGGGCAAAGTAACTGAAGAATCAAATCATTAAATTTTGTGGTTTAATGAAAAATCTCATCGTTTAAACTTCCCTTTTGGAAAAGTAATTGAACAAACACAAATCATTTAACATTGCGGGTAATTGAAAAAGAAAATATCATTGTCTAAATTTTGGATCAGAAATTGAACAAGCAAATCATCTAACTTTGGGGAAATTGAACAAAAAAAAAATTATTTCACGCATCATGTTTTCATAAAATAGGAACATCTAAATCGAGCTCAACATAGCTTGAAGGAATGAACATTGATTTGCATGTTTTGGGGGGAAATGACATGGATTAGGAGAGTATTCTCTTCTTCTTTTGAAGAATCAGAAATTTAGACATCCTACGCTCACCAATCCTTTGTATGCTTATTTAACATTAAAGGGCCTGTCAGTTGAGGAAAAAATCTCCCGGGAATGACCCAAGTGAGGATATGTTTTATGCCAACCCTTCAAACTCACTATAAATAATTGCTTCCTCGTAGGCCAAAGCCTCAGAAGATGGAGTCGATTTTGTTCTCATAATTTTTACATCATTCCTTGAACATGCTTGGGTATGTGTAGAGAAGATTCACTTGAATCTTTGTTACAAGACTACACATATTCGAGTACTCATAGGGATATACGCCTCAATTTTGCCTTGTGCAATTCTATGGGAGACGATTTTAAATGGATTGCCCCATCATAAACAACAAAATTCATAGACAAACTTCCTGATTCATCTCTGAAAGGGTGATAATTCTTGTGCAAGGCAAAAATTAATTTCCCCAAGACACTCATCATATCATGCCCTCACTTGTGTTTGGATTTGACTATTATGGCATCATGACTAGAGCCATTGCATGCTTGGTGATGGTCATATTCTAATTAGCATTTGAGTGTGTACCTAAGTCAATGAGAAAGTATTTTCATCCTCTACCTAGAAAATAGGGAATAAGGATGTGTTTGTTCACCCTTTAACAATGCAACAATGCTTGATGTAATTGAAAATCATTAAAAAGATAACACCTTCAAACAAGAAACAAAATTCAAACCTTGGTCTACATGTGTTTTTCACTCACTGAAAAATCTCAGAACGTGATCTTCAAAACTTCATGCACTTCCAAAACAAAACTGACAAAATTTGACAATGGGAACTTGCATCATTGCCTCTCAGAGGAAGATAGTTTATTTTGGATACCATTTTGACTCTTTAAATCTATCCTTATTGTTTTTTCAAGTCTCACTGTAGCTATATCAAAAAAAAATTTAGACGTCTACTTTGCATGTCCTGTCAGACTCTTACAATCTATCTCAATATGTGTGGTCTATCCACTTTTTCACAACTTGATTCCAAGCTCACTATCAGGGTATTCTAACCCTTTGATGCTGGAATCATTTACTTCCACCAAAACAAAAACAACACTTCTACCTAGACACACTCACTTGAACAATTTGAGACTCTACTTGACACTATCGAGAAACTATGACAAAGTTGAGATACAACTTCATGGTTAACACAAGACACAACAAATACATGTATAAAGGATCAAGAGTACTTCCTAAATCACTACACTTTCAAGGAGAAACATATCGCAATTCCCTACTTGATCTAGACTCTCTAGAAATGGACAAGTCCACTCATGGATGGAGTGAGGCTTTTGACAAATATGACAATAGAAAAAACCAAAAGCACAAAGATAGCGATGAAGAAGAAGAACCCACATTTGACCATCATATATTTGAATTAGGCAGTGAGGAAGACATGACTAAAGAAGAGTACAATAAACTCAAATAGAACAATAAATTCCAAAAGATAATAGAAAAGATGATTGGCGGAGATAAAGAGAAATACTTTTTCCATCTAGCATCTAATGGCATAAAGTTACCTAAGGATTATGATGTGGAACAACTAAAGGAAAAGAAGGTACCAAATCTTATATCTATTCTTTCCAAACAAATCACCTTGATGAAAACATAGCTTACAAATCTCAAGCAAGAGAAGGCTAAACCCAAGACAAAATACTCTGTGGACTCCATTTGTCTATTTCCTTTTGACAAGAGTATTACTATGGTCTTGTTTCCTCCTAACATGGCAAGGCCAAAATATGACAAATATACAGGAGAGACCGATCCACATGACCATGTTAGATAATTATGTTCTCTAAGCATAGAATACATGCATGAACCTACATACCTCATGTGACTCTTTCCTAGAAGCCTAGGAGGAAACACCATGGAGTGGTTCTCAAAACTTACACCTAAGGTCAAAACTTTTGAGGAGTTAATTCAACAATTTATCCAACATTAATCCTATAATATACAACATGATGTGACTATGATGGATTTGTGCAACACTAAACAAAAGACTGGCGAATCCTTTACCCACTTTCTATAAAGGTGGAGGAAAATCTTTGCACGGTATTCAAGAGCTATTTTTGAATCTAAGAAAATGGAAATCTTTGTTAATAACTTGGTACCTAAGTTGAACTATGCATTGCAAATGAAAGACTCCCCTAGCTTTGATAGGATAATAAAAAATGCCATCTGTATCAAAGAATTCATGGTTAAAAAGGGAGAAATCACTCTTCAAAGTGAAAACAAATGTAACAACTCCAACAACAAGCCAAAATGGTGGAAACAGAAAAAAAATGTTGTTAATGATGGAGTAGTAGATGCATCCAATGTTGGTCCTAAACCTGAGGTGTTCAGCCTAACAAATAGCATGCAAGCAAGCAAAGATGCCAAGGTAATAACCTCCGTACCTAAAGCAAACAATGATAACTACAAGGGTCGACCGTAGACTTCCAAACCTCATAGAATATTTACTCCTTTGGGAGAGCCTCTTGAAATTATATTTAAAACACTATTAGACAACAAAGTTATCACAATCCCAGATTCCAAGCCATGGGAGCCGGAGTTCAAACTAAAATGGTGGGATGACAATTTTTATTGTGTCTTTCACAAGAACAAAGGACACAAGACTAACAACTGACTTAAACTCAAACATATTATCCAAGACCTTATTGAAGAAGGTAAGATCAAAGTGGAAGGACACACCACTAATGAAGATCATAAAACATTTAACAAGCCATTCCCTAATTATGACAAAGGGGAAGCGTCTAAAGGGAAAGGAAATGAAGTAAACTACACATATTCCCATAATGATATTGTGAACATGCTAGACATTAAAACTAAATCAATTAATGTGGTCACAATCAAAGGTGTTAAAGACACATATTTCCAATTGAATGCAGTGACTCAGAGCCAATCACAAGTCACGATCAAAGGACCCAATTCCTCACCAAAACTAGCATCAACGTCCAAGGCTCCTATTGTTACTATCCCCAAACTAGCAGCAAAACACATGGTTACTATTCCTGTTGAAAATTATGACTTGGTGGACCAATTGCAATGAATATCTGCTAAAATTTCCATTTTGAGTTTCTTTAAATATCCACAGTGGATAGGGAAATCTTGGAACAAGCCCTACATGCCGCTAATGTACCAATGGACCTTGATATAAATAAATTCCAAGCAATGGTTTATCACATCTCAGCGCCACATTATCTCTCCTTTTCTAAACAGGATGATAAATCATTGACACATCCACATAATCAACCCCTCTATTTTGAAGTCCTCATTCATAAATCTCATGTTAGACATGTATTTATAGATGGGGGCGCAAGATTTAATATTTGTACCCTTAATTTGATTAGCAAATTAGGTCTTTCAGAATAGACCATTGACTCTAGAAGAAAAATCACTATCAAAGCTTATGATGAGGAAGAAAGATCCTCTAAAGGTATCATTGTTCTACCCATCAGAGTCAGACCGATTGAAAGGAATGTTATATGTCAAGTTTTAGATCTACCCCTGGCTTACAACATACTATTGGGGAGACCTTGGATCCATGAAATGCAAGTTGTGCCATCTACTTACCACCAGTGTATCAAGTTCCCACATAATGGGGTGGAAGTGATAATTCCTGTAGATGCTAATTATACTTGCAACAATATCAAGGCTAGTAGTATGATTCCACATAACAAGGAAGCTATGGATGAGATTTCTCCTGAGACTACCAAGGACATGGTTATGAAAAGCTTTGGAAAAACCTTGAAACATGAAGAAACAGGTATGGGAGAATACAAGCTAGACATGACCCCATCATTAATAGAGCTCCCAATATCACCAAGATCCTATGGAAAACCTTCCTCATCATTCACACCTACTGTTAGGGATTTTTCTTGCATAAACTGTACTGCTTGATATGCTTATTTGAATCTTGTTACCTCTTAATCCTGACTCAGAGTTCAGAGGCAAGAAAAGCCTAATTGCTAAGGATTAAACAACATCC
>MU223366.1:341645-364407 GCA_018584345.1 Thuja plicata | reverse complement strand
ACTACAAGTTGAGGAAGACAAGGAAAGAGAGCAAGTGAAAAGATGAAAGTGTTGAAGAACTTAACTGGGAAACTAATACAGATCAGACAATGTTTCAGTGATGATTGGTATAATTTTTTTCTACATTTTTTTCATGATAACATAGTCAGTAACATAGTTTAGTCAAGTCGGTAAAGGAAATGAATGAGACTACCGAGCATGAGAAGTCAGTCGGCAATATAAGCAAAGGGAGCAGTCGATAAAGAAATTAGAATCAAGCACTGAGTGGAAATGCTATTCAGTCATAGTTACCGAGTACCAAGTTCATGCAAAGGCACCAAGAAAGTTATTCACCGAGCATTGTTAGTTACCGAGCAGTGAAGTTCATGTTACCGAGTCATAAAGTCAGTAACCAAACAAGGGAGAGTCATTGGAAGTTAATGATAAGATCAAATCTAAGATAGATCATGATGAGATAGAAGATTCCACAGGGAAGGAAGAAGTTTGTTACAAGATCCATGAACCAAAGAAATCAAGATAAACATCAAAGGTAGAGATTAAGTAGCTAAACAAATTTTTTGAATCCCAAGAAGGGAACAAGTTCCAAGGTAAAAGTCAGGCGGTTTACCAAGCGACAAGTAATCATAAGGATGATTGAGCAGATGAGATTGAATTGCAGGAAACCTAACCAAGGAGATTAAAAGGAAAAATATTGTCTATATAAATGAAGTTACACAAATGAGAAGTTGTTGCTGGTTGTTTAATGAGAAGAAAAGAAAAAGGTTGACAGAAGAGAAGTCACCAAGTAATACAGAGAAAGGAAGAAGACTAAACTCTAAACTCTGAATAGAGACTATGAATGATTGATGGAAGAGTTATAAAAGAAGTGATGAGGTACTAAATCCAGCAGACCAAGTGAGAAGAAAAGGATCTTATCAAGCAAAAGGTAGAAGACAGTTGTTGCATTAACAGATCAAGCTTTTTACTGTATGTCTCATATTTGTATCTGAGAAATCTCTTAATCGAGTGGATATAATTATCCTATTATAAACCCTAGAGATAGGTGACATTCTAACAAAGTTTTTTAAGTCCTTTCATCAGGCCACTTTTAACAGAGTGAAGATCTTAACAGATCTGAGGGAAATCCCTTGACCGGGTCACATTTGACAATGTGCTTTGTAATCTTCAATAGGATTGGCTCCTAACCAAGCATACTTCAGAAGAGTATTATCACTTGTGGGTGACAAGTCCCATGAAGGTTTTTCCCAAATTGGGTTTCCTCATTAAATCTAGTGTCAATGTGTCATTATCTTATGTGGGTGATATGTGTTAAATGTAGTTGCTTAAATTGTTCAAGGTTGCACGGTGTCTAGAGTGTAGTAAATATAGTTTACCGAGTTGAATCAGATTTAGAGGTTGAGAGTTAAAATTTATTGTAAGTCCACTGATTCACCCCCCCCCCCTCTCTGTGGACCAACATAAACTACAGTGAGGTTGAAACAATTTCCTTTTCTATTTTCTAACTCAGATTCTCACTAAGGTATACAGATAAAGATTCTCGCTAGGGTATATGAAGCATAATGTACCCAAGGATATGAATTTTCAAGGTCATTGTAGGTCCAATATCTTGCCTTACATAGATTTTGATATAGTAAAAGGAAGATAAGTATTTTGTTATCCTGGCTTCTATGCTTTGATGCCTAAGTCTATTTCTGACATTTCATCCAATAAATATAGTATTCACACTTTCATAATATCAGTGGGTATTAGTGATTGTTGTATTATCAGGTGGTATTTATTATGAAAAGTTCCCAATGATGATAAAATGCTACAATGTATACAAATCAATGATAGTCCTAAGAGTCTGCATATAGATGCATTTAGAGATTGTGTGATTCATTTTGAAAGAACAACATAAGGATTTGAGCTCAAACTCCTTTCTATTTTTAATTCATCTGAAATCCAATATATTTACATATCCATGACTCTCAAAATCTTTGATCAATCAGGAATGAAACCAAACTTACATTTTAAAATGTAATTAACTTAGTACTCATATGTTTACTCTTATACACACCCCCGTTTCTCCACTTCTTCTAAAATCCATTCTTTCTCGATCCAACTAATCCATGCAAGTGATACATCATTTCCAAAGAGGGATTTTATTTCTTTTCTTTGATTTCATTCCCGGGGGGCATGATCACACTATCATCAATCAAATTCTTGCTTGAAACAACATTAAAAATTATCACTATCAAAAAAATAGGTACATGACAGTTTTCTTGACTAAGTCAGGACTATTGGATAGAAAGCTTTGGTTCTCATAAGCTAGATATCTTGTGTTTCCTCATTTTAAATATTCTTACTAAGCTCTTGGCAGCTTCATATTAACTTTTGGATGACAACCAAGTTCAGAATCAGTATTATCAATATTTGGATGACAACCAAGTTTAGAATTGATATCTTTAAGATCTTTTATTGATCTTTGGATGAAAAACAAGTTTAAAATCAATACTATTAGTTTAGTTTGATCAAGTGCGAGACTGATCTCATCAGGTATTTCATTCGATCATGAGCAAAATTCTCAATCTTTCTAAAGTCAACATCAAAAACTTTCTTTAAATCAATGCACTACTCATAAATCAATTTAAAAAGGGGAAAATGTAACCACATATACTTGGTCTTCTCTGACCATAGACCCTATTTTCCCTAAGTGTGATCATACCCCCAATTATGTCCAGACAACTCTTCAATCGACTGGCATAATTCATTCAAATAAAATTTAATCTACTAAGTGATTTAATCACTAAATTTTATTAATCATCTTAGCCAATCAAACCAATCAATTCAAATCAATACCTAGCTAATGTAATTAAGTTAAAATGAATTAATGAAATCCTAATCATAGCTCATCACTTGCAAAATCAATCCCCTAGCCTAAATTGATTCAATTTGGCTATAGTCCTAATTAATTATTACAAAGCAATCAAAAGATTGGATGATTAATTAAATCCCTATTATTGAGTGAATATGATATCACAACAATTCATTTCATTAATATTCCCTCTACCCTAACCAATCTCAACTACCCAACCATGAGTTCAAACTCATCCCAACCCCTTCTCACATGCTAATTCTTCTTAATTAGCTAATTAACCCTAATTAGCTAATCCCCCCTCCACTCATTCTTTTTCCTCCCATCTCTATCTCCTTAATCACCTATCTTAAACCTTAAACCTAATCCTAAGCTACCCTTAAGCTTTTCACATTCCTAAATCTATGATTAGGAATTCAACCCTGCCCCTAAAGTCAAAGTTATCAGGCTTGACCTTAAACCCTCACCCATGCTTCTTAAACCCTCACCCATACCTCATTAATGCTTTCATAAATGAAGCATTAATGGCTCTTACACATTCTCTTCCACACTCCTCATTAATGAGTCTTACACCCTCATTAACGGCATCCCTTCTAGAGTCTTCTCCCCTTCCTCCATTTCTTCTATAAATAGGAAGGATTTTGAGCTCAAATGGCCCTTAACTTTGAAGCCCTTGATTTTTGAAATATATTGTTGTAATGATCCTAATTTTGAAGAGGTGAAAGCATTCTTATGCTGCCCACATTTGGAGGATTGAAGGTGCAAACTCATGTTGCTCATATTTTAGGACTTTCATATTGTGTTTTAGCTTTTTTATTGCTTGTATTGCTATAATCTTCATTTCTAGAGCTAGAATGCATGTTTCTTAATCATTTATATTAGTTTTAATTTGAATCTTCCATTCTTAGGTTGTATATGTCACTGGAATATACATAATTTGAGGGCTATTATGTCATTTTTCATACTCCTCCTAGATAGGAAGAAATAGATCAATTTTGGTGATTTTTATGCTTGCTAACCCCTTGTTTTCGCTAATTCAATGGTCTATTGAAGTGTTGTGTCTCTCTTAACAGGTAAAAAAATCACACACACAATTACGAATTGAGAAAGAGGATCCATGTCCATTCTTCATTCTTCTCCTTCTTCATTCAAGCATATCAAGATTACATACATCCATGATCCATGATTTGGAAAGTGTATATCTATTAGATTAGTGAAGACATCCTACATTCTAAAATTCAACATCCAACTGAGAAATCATACATCTTTATAGGTAAAGTGAATCCATATCTATCCACAAGGGTTTGGGAAGCAAGGTGAATACTTACATTTGTATTTTTTGCATGATTTATTTATTTTATTTCAAGCTTAGTTCCTAAATGGGAGCTTGACCAAGGAAATCCCCTTTCTCCCCAATAATTTTCCCTTCTCTCTTGTGTGTAGGCACAAGTTCAGAATGGAGATTTAGTTACAGATCTGGGAACCCATTTGGAAGAATTTTCTAGATCCATTTTCTATCCTATATTTTGACAGTATTGCAAACTGATGGATTCAGGTACCTCTGTCAAACATGATATCAACATTTGAGCACCTTCTTCCTCTTCTATTTTTTAGGTTCACATATTATTTTTCCTACGTCATCTTGCATCTACTTTACACATTAGATCAGATATGTTATTGTACCTTGTTGTTACATCATCTTTTTTAATCATAAACATAAGTTCTCTTATCATTTTCCTCCATATGTTCACAAAATAAAAGGAAATAGCCTAAATTCTCCCCTTAGCTAGATCTTGCATTTGTGCCCTTGCATCCTTTGGGTTGTACAAATAAAATTTGGCTTAAGGATAGGATTTAGGGTCTTTTCAATGTACATGTGTGACTTGGTGGTCTACCATTGATCACCATTTCACCTTATACAGATGATAAATTGCTTACTAGTTTGCATTATTTAGACATCTTTATCTTCCATGGCTTTGTGCATGAGTTTTATAACCTTAAGCCCTACATATAGCATACGTATGAGAATAAATTTTTGAATTATGGGGTCCTTTAAAGGAGTTGATCCCAAGTCTTCTAATGTATTCCATAAGAATGTAGACGATACCACTATACCTATTATTGACATACCCACTATTATTGAGAATTCCTATTCCCATTTCTCTCATGATAAAGATGAATCCTTAAGAATGTCTCCTACCTTAGCACAATTGTTTTTTCACAATTTTGAAAATATTGAGCAATGATTAGGTCAAAAACATTCTAATAGTGAGGCAATCCCCTTACTAGAAGGATTGAGGGAGTTAATTCACGATTATGAACATGGTATTGACTTATTTCATGGAATATCCCATCTTATTAATGACAATCTCAAAACTATGAAATTTTTTTCTCAAGATCTTTATTTTTCCCATCCTAATCCTAGTGTTGAGACTTACATTAATATTCTAATTTCCTTACCTAATGTTACTAGATATACTTGATCTCTCATGGCTATATATATTAATAATGTCAATCCTACATAAGTTAGTCTTGGAAGTATTCCTAACACTATCATCTCTCCTCCTACATGAGTGTTTTATGTATTTACCAACCTTCATCTATACCCACATACCATAATGTACCACCTCCATCCATTTTCCATAACATTCCATATCCTTTAGTTTCACACATGTCCAATACCAACATGTCATCAAAAAACCATTAATAACCTTGCCAAAATGATTTCATCCTTTCAAAAACTTGCCTCCATAACCCAATCCCAATTCAACATTCCTACTTGTGACATTTCTAGTCCTTTGTCTTGAGATATAATTTGTGACATCATACCTTAATATATGGGATTACCTCACTTGGAGACATATAATAGAAAAGTTGAACACTTGACTTGTGTGAAAACATTCCAAACCTTATGTAGCGACTTCTCTAATTATCATAAGCTTATGAGTAAGTTGTTTACTAGGACATTTAGAGATAAGGTCTCACAATGGTTTTGTTCTTTACCTCATTTTTCTATTGATTCATTTCAAAAGCTTCCTAATATTTTCATTCAAATTTTTTAAAATAAATATTGGTCCTCTGTTAGAATTATTTAGAATAACTGAGAGGGGGGGTGAATCAGGTACCCTAGGTCCAAATGTACCAATTGAACTTTCAAAAACTTCAACCAACTCAAATCCACTCAGTAATCCACTCGGTCTCTATAGCATATAATCAATAACATAAACTTACAATTCATTATCCTAATGTAATCAACTTGTAGAATATAAAACTCTTAATAGTACGACATATCAAATAACATTCACACAAGTATGACACTAGGATTTAATGTGGAAACCCAATATGGGAAAAACAACCAGTAACATGCTACCAATTTTTCACTCTTCTAAAGTGATCTCTGTGAAAAGCCAACCTGGTTAAAGGTTAGAAAGTAACAACAAATTTTGATCTAAAACATACAACTCACTTTTCAAATACAGATCCAATTATAGCTCAAATCCTAATTCACTGACTCGCCTTCATTGTCATCTCTATCACTCATATCTACTTGGAAATCCTTCAAGAAATCACCATTGTGCAGTCTTGTACTACTCTCTTCAACCTTTTCTTCCTTCTGCTTAGATTTTTCCAATCAACTAAATTAACACCATGCCACACACACATAACCTACAATTAGGTTAATCTTATACCTCTCTGATCAGGCAGCTTGATCTTTTTCTTCTTAATCATCACCGTAGATCTTAGGGTTTGGTTAGATCCAATGAATCCTTCCAAAATTTTGTTTCCATATACATTGTAGAATACATCCTAAAACTCCTTGAAATCATACATAAAATGGTTAAATATATATTAAATTCTTATTTAATTCTCCACAACAATCATCCTTATCTTAAATACACTTCACATATCCCAAGAAAATCAACTATGTCGACTGGGATCTCAAATCTCTCGTAAACTGTCAGAATACTAACACTCGGTCAATATTGTGTTCTTCTTCTCAGTCATCATTAGATAACTCATTAATTTACCAATGCTTGGTAAATACTGATGCTTGGTCGACAGTCACATTACTCGGCACAAACATAAGTTCCTTAATCTTCTACTTTGTTACTCAGTCAAGAATAATCTTGTAGTCATCCAAACTTCACTTAGACTTAAGATAAATAATATATTACCTTGTCAAGGTTCAATCTCATCAAGTACCCTTTGTAGTTTCACATAACTCAACCATTTCACCAGGTCTTCTTATTATCTCTCCTTTTCAAATCTTCTTCATCAATCAATTGATATGGCACTTTACAAGATAGAAAGTGTCTTACCAGTTAAGGTTTGACATCAATGGCAATATAAGAATTGTTTCAATTATAGTTTCCAACAATCTCCCTCTTTGGCATTGATGGCAAACACTTGCAAACAAACAACACATGAAAGATTCCCAAACAATCCAAAAAATATTTTTTGTAAACAAATTTTCATTAATGTCCTTAGCTTCATTCTGATTTACTCCAATAAATATTTTCTCCCTCAATGGTATATCTCCCTCTTTGTTTCCATATTGATTTCTCTTATAGTATATCTCCCTCTTTGACAAAAATGCCAAAGACATACATCTTCATCATTTAGATATCTCTATGTCAGGTTTCTAGATTATATGCTTCCTCTGTCATCTTGCTTATGACTGATCAACAAATTTTGCCTAACACTTCACCCCTTTAGGAAACTCCTAAAGTATGACCACCTTTTGCATCAATATGTTAGGTATTCTATGTAATACATTTGATGAAACCACTTCATGTGATATTAGTTAGGCTCAGATAGGGGAATCACCCCTAATTTTCCTCTTAGATACTCACGAGCATCCTTATGTAAAGCCTTAGTAATTATATTTTCCAACTATTCCTTTGTATTAACATATTCAAGTCTTACTTCTTTGTCTTCTTCCAATTCTCTCAAGTAATGAAACTTGATAGCAATATTCTTGGTCTTTGTATGCATCACAGGGTTTTTCAAAATATTTATGAACTATTATTATCACAAAAAATAACAAATGGTTATGTGATCTCTTCCTTCATACTTTTCAACAATTGCTTGATCCACACTATGTTTGAACAATTCACTGCTACTCCAACATATTCAGCCTCTTTTATTGATTGAGAAATATAGTTATGTTTCTTTCTTGTCCAAGAGACTACTAATCTCTTTCCTAGAAAGAATTCACCTCCATCTGTGCTCTTTCTGTCATCAACATTACCTTCCAAATCCACATATGTGTAAAATTTCAGTTCAAACTTCTCATTCTTCTTGTAATATAATCCATAGTCATTTGTACCTTTCAAATATCTAAGAATCCTTTTCACTACCATCAAGTGACTATCTTTAGGATTTGTAAAAAATCTTGCAACAATCCCAACTTCTAATGCAATATCTAGTCTACTATGGACAACATATTATAGTTTTCCAATCATTGATTTATATAGGGTTTAATTCACTTCAGTTTTCTTGTCAGTCTTTGATAGTTTTTGTCCAGTAGCCATAGGAGTACTTATAGGTCTGGAGTCTTCCATGCCAAAAGTTTTCACTATCTCCTTGATATACTTAGATTGTGTAATGTAGATACCTTTCTTAATCTGATATACTTGCAAATGAACAAAGAATTTGATCTCTCCAAACTTAGACATCTCAAATTTAGTTTGCATCTCTTTTGCAAATAATTGGCATAAAACATATTTTCCTCCAAATATGATATCATCAACAAATATTTCAGCTAACAATATCCCTTTACCTTTCTCAGACTTTAATCATAGATTACTATTGTCATTTCTCCTTGTAAATCCAATCTTGACTAAGTAATTGTGTAATCTCTCATACCATGGTCTAGGGGCTTGCTTCAATCCATACAATGCTTTATGTAGCTTGAAAACTATATTATTCTTGCTTGAATCAAGAAATCCTTCAGCTTGTTCAATTTCTTCATTCATGGCATGTTTCCAATCTCCATTACCCAAAGCATCTTTCACTAATTTTGGCTCAAATTCACATAATAAGCATGTCTGATTTTTCAATTTGCTTCTTGTCATGACCTCTGAATCTTTATCTCTAATAATTTGATCTGGTTTATGATGTCTTCTTACATACTTTTCTAGTGTAGGCCTTGGTCTCCTTTTCTCTTGTTGTTCTTCCTTAGATTCATCATCGAAGTTAGTTTCAAGTTCATTTTGTGTCTCTACTTCTTCCTCGGCAGTCTCCTCCTAATGCTCAGCAACGTATTTTTGTAACTCGGCATTTTCTTGATGTTTCTCAATATCATCACTCTGTTGTTTGGAAGGTTTTTTTTTAGGTTCAAGGAAACTACATGGCTCTCCTTCATTCATATAAATGAAAGATGTGTAATCTTCAGGTTCTTGCTTGCATTCCACTTCATTATTTTCTACATATTCATCAATTCTAACATTTACACTTTCTGTAACTTTGTTAACGTTAGCATTCAAACACTTATACACTTTTCTCTTAGTGGAATAACCTAGGAATATGCCTTAATCACTCTTAGCATCAAGTTTTCCATTTCTATTTTCCTTTAGTTTATAACATTTTCTCCCAAAAAATTTGAAATATTTTACATTAGGTGCATAACCATACCATAACTCACAAGGTGTAATATTAGTACCTTTCTTGACTTGTACTCGGTTCAAGGTATAGACTATTGTACTTACAGCTTCTCTTTAGTACTTTTGTGCAACAATCTTTTCTATCATCAGTATTCTAGCACAATCCATTATTGATCTATTCCTTCTCTTGGCTATGCCATTCTGTGGGGGAGTCCTTGGAGTATACACATGTCTTTTAATTCCTCTATCATTGCATAATAGGTTGAACTCATTAGATATAAACTCTCCTCTGTTAGATCTGGGACATATCAAGTTCTTACCTATCTCTTTTTCAACTTTTGCCAAATACCACTTAAACAACTAAAAATCATCATATTTTTTCTTGAGAAACATTACACTCATCATTCTAGAGTAATCATCAACAAATAGTATGAAATATTTATCACCTTGGTATATTTGTACACCAATAGGTCCAAAAAGGTCAAACCAATTCCAAAATATCATCTAAAGTATAGGTTTTTCTCTTAAAACTAGACTTTGTCATTTTTTCCAACTGACATTGCTTACACATAACATTATTAGGTTTCTTCAATCTTGGTAACCCTCTTACTCTTTTCATCTTTTTAATGTTTACCAAATTTTCAAAGTTCACATGACATAACCTCTTGTTTGTTCTCCACTTCCAATCAGTTCACCGGAAGCATCAAAGATTTTAGCTTTTCTATGATGGAACTCAACTTGGCATCCAAAAGTATTCAATTGAGCAACACTCAACAAATTATAGTTTATTCCTTCAACCCAATAGGCATTGTCACATGTGATCTTATCAGTCAGTTTTATTGATCTTTTTCCTTTTACAGGACATGGTTTGTCATTACCAAACTTAACACTACCACCTTTGCAACAGTTTAAGGTTTCAA
Source organism: Thuja plicata (assembly GCA_018584345.1). Taxonomy (NCBI): domain Eukaryota; kingdom Viridiplantae; phylum Streptophyta; class Pinopsida; order Cupressales; family Cupressaceae; genus Thuja; species Thuja plicata. The sequence goes on along the minus strand of MU223366.1, from coordinate 354,028 downwards.
ATTTACTTTTATCACCAGTCATGTGATGTGAGAAACCACTATCAATTATTAATCTATCACCTATACTCATATATGAAATAAGTGCAATTTTCTCATCAGAATCAGAATCATCTTTCATAGTAACATAAACAACTTCTATATCATTTTCATCAGATTTATCAAATTCACTCTCAGTTTCTTCTTTAGCAATATAGCAGGATTTCTTACCTTTGTCCTTATAGTCCTTATACCTTCTGAAATCTCTATCATCCCTTTTGTTTCCATTTTTCCCCAAGCCCCTTAATAATTCTTGGGTCCCACAAATTCTACCTCAAAATTTACCCTCCTTCGACCTATACCGGGTATAGGTCAAACCACTTTCAATCTATACCTTTAGGATTTAAAATTAGTGGGTGTAGGGCCTGATGCACAGTATTTTCATTTTCTCACCTAGTGAGGTTAGTATCCACAAAATTGAACCTTGAAATATATATAAAAGGAGGCCTCTCCCCTTCATTTTTCTATTCATTCATGATCTAAGACATTTATTGCATCTATTTCATGCCCATAATTGCAAGCATTCAAGCTCAAGGTGATTTCAAGAAAGTGAGGATTTGGCTCCAAGATTTTAAGACTTATGTAAATCTCTCTCTCATGATGGATTAGTGGAGGAATTCCCAATTGAGAAAGAGGATCCATATCCATTCTTCATTATTCTCCTTCTTCATTCAATCATATCAAGCTTACATACATCCATGATCCATGATTTGGAAAGTGTAGATCTATTGCATTGGTGAAGACATCCTACATTCTACAATTCAACATCCAATTGAGAAAGCATACATCTACAATTGGATGTTGAATTGTAGAATGTAGGATGTCTTCACCAATGTTATAGATCTACACTTTCCAAATCATGGATCATGGATGTATGTAAGCTTGATATGCTTGAATGGAGAAGGATAAGAATGAAGAATGGATATGAATCCTCTTTCTCAATTGTGAATTCCTCCACTACTCCATCATGAGAGAGAGATTCACACAATAGTCTTCAAATCTTGGAGTCAAATCCTCACTTGCTTGAAATCACCTTGAACTTGAATGCTTGCAATTGTGGGCATGAAATGGATGCAATAGATGCCTTAGATCATGAATGAATAGAAAAATAAAGGGGAGAGGCCTCCTTTTATAGATATATTAGGGTTCATTTTTGTGGATACTGACCTCACTAGGTGAGAAAATGAAAATATTTTGCATTGGGCCCTACACCCACTAATTTTAAATCCAAAAGGTATAGATCTAAAGTGGTTCAAACTATACCTGATATAGGTCGAAGGAGGGTAAATTTTCAGGCAAAATTTGTGGGACCCAAGAATTATTAAGGGGCTTGGGGAAAAACAAAGAGAAAAATAGGATTTCAAATTCAGGATAGCTTAGGGCTAATGCAATCTCCAACATTGCTTGGTTATGTTCTTGTTTTTCTTTCATCTACTATGCTGTCATAACTATAGGCACTATTATGTAATGATTTTTCACATTGAATTTTGCACCATCTCCAATTCTAGCTAAGTGCAACTTCATCAAAATTTTCCATGCAGGAAAATTCTCGTTGTTTAGCCTTGGTACCTCCTTTTTATACATCTTGATCTTTAGCTTCAAGTACCTTCAAAATTTTCTCTACAAGCGCCAAAAATCTCTGATACCAATTGTTATAATGATTTAGAATAACTGAGAGGGGGGTAAATCAGTTTCCCTAGGTCTAGATGTACCAATTGAACTTTCAAACACTTCAACCAAATTAGATCCACTCAGTAATCCACTCGGTCTCTATAGCATATAATCAATAACATAAACTTGCAGTTCATTGTCCTAATGTAATCAACTTGCTTAATATAAAACTCTTAACAGTACAACACATCAAATAACATTCACACAAGTATGACACCGGGATTTAATGTGGAAACCCAATATTTCAGTCTTCTAAAGTGAGCTCTGTGAAAAGCCAACGTGGTTAAAGGTTACAATACACACTGTTAAATATGACCCGGTTAAAGAATTTAATCACCCTATTAAAATAACTCAAGTACCCATTATAGTTTCACATAACTCAACCATTTCACTAGGTCATCTTGTTATCTTTCCTTTTCAAATCTTTTTCATCAATCAATTGATATGGCACTTTACAAGATAGCAATTGTCTTACCAGTTTAGGTTTGACATCAATGACAATATAACATTTGTTTCAATTGTAGTTTCCGACAGTCCTCAATTCATTTAATTTAATTCATTTTAAGCAATGTGTTAAAGAAAAAGTGACTAATTTTATTGATAGAATTGAGCATTTGCAACCTCAAATTTCTTATCATGTACCTAACATGGATGTTCAACGTATTTTCATTTCTATTTTATAAAAATACATTAGAGACAAGATATTGCATCCTGAGTTTACCTCTTTTAAACAATTGTTTGCATTCATTCAAGTGAGCTATATTGAGTCATCCACTCTAATGGTTGTAGTTGATAAGAGTGATACTTCTCAACAATCATACCAAAAGTTCCAAAAACTCAACAAAGGTTTCATCAAGATCAATAACTATTCCAACAACGTTGATGCACAAGTGGTAGTTGCTACATCATGTGTAGGTCCTTTGTCATATGTGTTTAAACCATATCATACGTTTACATCTCTTTCTAAATATTTGCATAATGTTATGTTGAAGTTAATTAATGGAAACATTTTGAAACTTCCTCTCATAAAACTAATTGACCCTTCCAAACCATTGCCACATTCCCATGATCCCAAAGTATTTTTTCTATACCATCATCAACCTAGCCATGATAATGTGAAGTATTTATGTTTGAAGACTTATCCAATTCCTTATCATAATTGTGGACACTTAAAAATGGCTTATTGCTCTAACACAGTGACATTACTAACATTCATCCTAAATTATTAAATAATCTTTATTATTTAATCAATATGTGTCATTCTACTATATTCCAAAGTCAAAATCATCATTTCCCTTTAATTTCATAGTAAAGTAGTTTTAATTACTTAATTTAATTATTCAATGTCTAACAATTTAATCACCTATTCGTCTACAAAATAATTAAATATTATTTATTTATTTCTAGTCTCCTTATAACTAATTAAATAATCAAATTTAATTAATATCCCTCATTCACTAATTATTACATTTATAAAATAATTAAATCAAATTCTATCTCATGGTTAAATAAATGATATTTATTTAATTAAACTAATTATTCCCCTCTCATGATTAAATAAATTATATTTATTTAATTAAACTAATTATTCCCCTCTCATGATTAAATAAATTATATTTAATTAATTAAACTAATAATTTCTCTCATAAATAAATAAGTAATTATTTATTTATAAAAAATTCCCACATGTGCAAATAAATAATTTATTATTTATTTCAATCATAAATATTCTCCTAAATCCTAACTCACACTCACTTTGAGTTAAATTTTCCAACACAACTCTTCACTCTAGGAATCTCTCTCTTAATTCAGTCTCCTATTCTACCTCTTCAGTTAATCCCCTCAATTAGGGAAGTCAATTAGAGTTGAACTCTCACTCACTTGAGTTCACTCTTCAACCTCTTCACGCAATCCCCTCAATCGGGGAAGTTAATTAGAGTTGAAGTCAATTAGAGTTGAACTCTCACTCCCTTGAGTTAGCTCTTACACCTCATTTAGTCAATACCCACAATCAGAGCCGTCAAGCAAAGTTGAACTCCTACTCACTCTAAGTTCAACTCCTCAATCACAGTCAATCAACCCTTCAATCATGGATTCTTGGTTGAAACCTGTAAAATCTTATAAATACAGAGCTAATTCTCTTAATTTAAAAAAACCACAATTGCTTTGAATTCTTATGTTGGCACGATCTTGAGCTCAATTTTAAGAGTCCACATTATAGCTTTGCATATTCTTTTATGTTATTTGATTTCAATATATTGATTTATGTATGTAATTCTCTTGTTTCCTTTCCTCTTTTGATATTAGGAATACTAATTGCTCTAAAAATATCTTTGTGGTTGAGATCTTCTATGTTATTACAAGTTTTTACGGATTCTATTATACCTGATTACAAATGGTGAACCCAACGTGGAATTTTGTCATATCATTCAAACTTCTTAGAATTTTTTTACGAATTATTTTTTGCAGGTTTGCACTGATATAGGCCGCAGTCCAAAATTCAAATTTTTGGATTTTTTAATTATTTTTATAAAAAATTTATGCTCTTTCGTAAAACATCATTTATGCGCACAAATCAGTGTTTCTTTTTTAAACAAATATATTTTTAAAAGGTCTTGAAATTCTATAGGGGTCTATTCTCTGTGATTTTAATTTTGATGAAAAATGTTTGCAAAAAAATAGATCTTTTAATATGGGTTTATTCTGATAAAATGGGTGCCTATGGCACAAATTAAGGAATTATGATATGAAATTGTTTTTGTAAGTTTTTTTTTTGACATAAGAAAGTTACAGTTCAAATTTCATATTTGTATAATTTTTTATGAGATTTCATAAAAAATATTTGTCGACACAAACCAATGTTTCTTTTTTAAAAAGTTACATTTTTGGAAAGGTCTTGAAATTCTATAGGGGGTTTGTTCTCTGTGATTTTAATTTTGATGATAAATATTTTATTAAAAAAAAGATCTTTGAAAACTTTTCTTTTTGTGTGTAGGTGCATGTGATAATCGTTTTATCAAAAACATTGTTTCAAAACTAAAAATAACATTTGCTTCTCTTGTATTTAAAATATCATTCTCTATTGTAAAAAGATACATTTTTATTGTTGAAAATATGCACTTGATGTAATGAAAAAATGAAGTGGGTCACCAAAGCAAAAAAAAAATTAAAATTCAAAAGCTCATTGAGCAACAAAAAAAGAGAGTGAGAGATTAAAAAGAACAAAGGACACACGCATAGATTAAGAGTTGAAGCACTTCAGGAAGAGATTAGTTACAAAGGTCTTATAAAAACATATCTAGACAAGGTAAGAGAATTTGCTGGGAATTTCAATTGTCGTTACATAGATATTAGTATGCTTGTAGATTATCAGATCTAAATTACGAGGATTTTTTGGTACTAACAATTTCTTAATAGCTTATGGTGTGGAAGTATCTTTAAATTTTTCCTAATCTAAAATTAATTTATTTATGTTTGGTGCTTTAAAATGAAAAATGCATGATCAAACATCACAAATCACATTTCATTTTGGTGTCTAAAATTGGCGTGTGGTTAACAAATGAACAAGGTAAAGAACTTTTGAAATTGGTGCACTTAAAAGTGAACAAGAAAATATCATTTGGTTTTGGCTTAAAATTGAACTCGTGTGCTTGTATGGATGGTAGCTCATTTCCCATTTGATCTTTTGGTTCTTAATGCAATTAAGTCTTTGTTGCACTTGAACAATCTATTAGAATAAAAACCTTTTTAAGTTTTTTTAGAGAGGCGTGTCTGGGGAAAGCACTTCTTCCTCAAAGGATGACCTCAAACCTGTAATCCTTCTGATCGGTATATAACTAAGACATGAACCAAACCCCTTAATGTCTTATATCTATCCAAGCTTGGGAGAGGTGTGTTGATTATAGTCTAGATCAGGTGAATATCCCTAAGTAGCCAACATGGTCAACTAGGCTCTTAAGTGTGTCACATATGTATAAAATGATTGGGTAGACACCACAAACCTTACTACAAATTGGTGAATTAGAGACCCGCATGGTTCACCTCTGAATCAAGTGTCTTATTTTCATGCAAGGGGTTGTAGAATTTCCCCACAAGATTCCCAACATATGTTTTCTAATGACATTAAGTTTTTCCATTAGTATACTTAAAGGGAAAAGCATGATGAAGGTCATTAGTATAAGCATAACCGGTGGACAGTAAGCATAACCAGTGGACAACAAGCATACCCGACAGGACAAAATGTCTAACATGAAAATACTAAGTATAGAAATTACCAACAACAAGCATAACAAATGATACAATTTTGAGAACATCACCGACGGAGATGAAAAGGCATACCCAATGAATAGTTCAAATTAAGGAACACCAACGGAGAAGAAAATCAACAAACTGATAGAGCAGCCTGACCATCAGAACCAACAGTCAGTTAAAGAACCCACAAAAAGTGGATCTGATTTTACACGTCAGATAAAGCAATGTAATTCTATTTATAGATTTTTTATTTATTTTAAATCTTAACTTAATGGTCAAGCAAGAAATATTGTAAATGTTTTAAAGCATCCTAATGGATCTAAAACATATCTAACTAAAGATCAAGGCCAAGTTGTAAACCTTGGATCTAGAGTTAATTTGAAAAGCGTGAATCAAGAATAGAGCTAGAAACTAGTATAAATAGATGTTCCATCATTAGTAACAAAAGGGGACTTGTAATCATTTGAAGAATAATAGTAGCTATGGAGAGCATCTAAGAAGAAGAAGATAATTCATGCAAAGTTCAAAAACAGATCACATCAGTTATCAAGAACACAAGAAGGCTGCTGACGAGAAGAGACAAGGTATTACTCAATCACTCAGGTGATTACATACATACATTGTAAGCTATACAGGATCTATTATCAGCAATTAGAGATTGCATTCACTATCAAATCAACATTTATATTGTAGTTGCATTCTAACAAGTGCATCACAACAGAAATCCTTTTATAGAAGGTGGACTTAACAGTTCTTTGATAAATCTCTTAACAAAGTGCACACCTAATGGTGTTGCTAAATCTTCAAATTAAGTAGATCCAAACAGGTCTCCACTATAATACTCTTAACAGGGTAGATCATTAGAAGTGATCATTTGTAAGCCTTTATTGGCTCCCTTCTTATCTGCAGATAGTGAATTTTTGTGGGTAGACATCCCCACCGTAGTTTTTACTTCCTAACAGGAGTTTTCTGCGATATCATATCATGTGTTATGTGTTATTTTTTTTCATGAATGTTTCTTGAATGCTTTTACATATAAAGAACTTATATTATGATCACACATACATAATCAAAGATGAACAGATATATAGGTATATACAAATCTGATGACACAAAGGTTAATGGGTCAACCACATAAAAAAAGTTTTAGAGGTACTGATTCACCCCTCCCCTCTCAGTATATCATTCCAATAATTCCAATAATTAGTATCAGAGCTAAGTCTCTTTCTTGAAAATCTTAAAGAATTAAGAGGAAAGATCCACATGATGGAAAAGTACAGACCAAACAAACTATTGAGAATGAGCAATTGCAAATTCAGATTTACTATGAGAAGTATAAAGAGGTGAGAGTAAGCGTGAGAAAGTTGCTTGATGAAAGAAAGATAATGGAAACTAGGCTTAATGAAAAAGATTATCAAGAAGAGGAGATCCTAGATTACTTCAAAAATGTTGAACCATCAATGAGAAAAGCTTCAGACACATCAGTAGAAGAGATCACAAGTCTACAAGAAGTCAATCTATATCTGACAGAGCAAATCAAAATGCTGCAAATCAGTCAAGAAACTCAGATGGTAAAAATGATTGATGTCATGAATGATTCAAGAAAATCTGAATTAGAGAGAACATTGGCTATTGATGATAGGAGGAAAATAATAGAAAAGCTACAAGAAAAAAAATCAGAGATTCAAAGACTTACTGAGCATCACCATGAGATTACCAACCAGATTATTCTTATGAGTCAAGAAGCAAATAGATTAAATACTAAACTCATTGAAAGAATACAGATCATTGATCAGCTAAGCGAAGAAAATGAGAAACTAAAGCATGAAGTCAGAATTCAAAATCAGCACAATGAATTGATCAAGAAAGTTGAAGATAGCAACAAAAGAATGGATGATTTCCTTGACGGTCAAAGATGAGTAAACAATTACATAGGAATAGGTTACACCGACAATGGAGATTCATATAACCAATCAAATCAAAAGAATGTATATGCAACTCCAAGAACCAAGAAGTTGTCATGCAATTACTGTGGAAAACCAGGCCACACCTCAAACATTTGCAGAAAATAAATAAAATGTATTCCTCAATCATAATCTATTTTCATTGGTAATTTTTATAAATGTCACAAGAAAGGACACAAAGAATATGAATGCAGATCCAAGGTAACAAAGAAGGAAACCTATATAGACAAGTATTTTCCTACTTGAAAAATGAATGGACATACATATCAGGAATGGTGGAAAAATAATAAGAAGGCATGGACACCAAAAGAACCTGATAATGGCTACAAACCAACAAGAAAAGGTAACTCATATGTTTGGGACTATAACACATGGGTAAATTGCATAGAATGTGGAAGATATGGTCATATATCTGCTAACTATATGAGAAAATGGACTAGAAAACCAAGAGGATGGTTCAATCCTGGAATGGCATGTTTACATTTTCATAAGGTTGGACATGTGATAAAAGATTGCAAAGACCGACCAACAGAAACAAGTACTTATCCCAATGGAAATACCATTGATGACATCAAGAAGATTGTGGATAAAAGTCACAAAAAATGAAGGTGGTAGAATAAGTAATGTAAATGATGATGCCCCATCCAATGGATCCGGTGGCATCACCGGTTCCAACTAAGTTGCACAAGTAAGTATGGAACTGCATTATGAAAATTTATATTATGCATCGGTTCCATTTACATATTGATCATATAGACAAATCAGCATTATTAAAGATGCACTATATTGTCACCTTTAAATTTTATTGAAAAACAACCATTGGTTATTGGGTAAAAAATATGCATCGGTGAACACACACAGAAAAGTTGACACTACTTACCAGAATGTATCAGTCTTTACACAAAAGCCAAGTGGCTAAGTGTAAACTGATGGACATCGGTGATCCTTGAGCCAATGAAAGTTGTCTTTGCCACTTTACCAACAATCATCGGTGAAGTCATCAAAGTAGTTGGCAACCCCGACACTTTATGCCTACACCTAAGATGTTATTTATGCCTCAACCGATGAACTCAGTCTTTGAATACCAATGATTTGGTGAGCATTAATGACAACTTAGGGCACAAAAGTTATAAAAGACCGATGGTTGAACTCATTTCGCACCCGTGATTTTTAAGCAACCAAGAGAGCCTAGTAGAGCGATTGAAGATAAAAATTGAAAAGTGACTCCAGCAGGATTCTAAACACCACTCAGAGGATTCACAGGCAATCACAGAGATTCAGTAAGTACCTACATTCACCGACCACACTGTTTGATTTATGAAAAACCCTAAATTTCTATAACATGGTGGCATTGACTTCAAGAGTTGAAAAGATTAAGGAAGATAAGAAGAAAATGATCAAGCTTATCAGTAGAGGCACTTGTGTTGAACCAAAATACAAGCTACACCCAGAAATTGCATCACAACCTGATGATTCCAGAGCATTCTCTAGAATCCCACCTAGGGTTTTATTGGTAGAAGATGTAAGGTCCTATATACACTTTAAGATCTCAGAATTGGGAGATCTAGACCTAGATAATGCCTACAGGGCACTATGTGATGAAGTTGGAAACCTCAAAGAAGAGCACAAGCATCTGGAAGTGAAAGGACTCATGAATGCATTACACTTTCCCATAGTTTTCAAAATACAATGGATAAAGATAGTTCTTAGCAGAATGCATAGCTAGACTCTATGGCTTAATAAGCCAAAATGAATAACAAAGGATGTTATTCATGCAGTAACTAGATATCCTACAACCAACAAACCGCAAGCTCACAAGAACCCATCTCTGAAGGAAGTAGAAAAGTTAACTGGTGCAAAATTAGACAAAAGAGCTCTCAAGGTCAACACTATCACCGACACAGAACTCATATTTGGTGCATGTGTGGTAGGGTACAAAATCTTCCAGGAAAGGAGAATGAATAGCATATCAAGCACTTCTATGAGCATAGCATTCAAAATCATCAAACAAGGAAAGAAGATGGATCTTGCAGAGATCATGTTGAATCAACTTGAGGAGAACATGAACACCATAAGATCTTCAAGAAAAAACACTTGTAAGTTTGGTTCCCTCATTATGTGCATATTCTTTTACTTTGAAGAATACTTTCCTTACATAGGCAAAGTAGTGTGGGATACAAGTAGACCTGTAACCATATAGATATGTGAGCATATAGAGTCACTAGGAATAAACTTTGATGATATAATGAATGAGTATTTCAAAAGAATTAAGGAAATGTTGCAAGCTAGAACAAGGATACCTGAAATTTTGATAGAAGAACACAAAGAGGACATATGTTTTATGGTAGATACTGATTTTACATATATCCAAGCAGTAGTACCTAGGAAGTCTTGGATTTCACATTTAGAGTATGAGATCAAACAAGGACAAGCCAATGAGTGCATCAAGGCACTATTAAATGAACCAATTGACAATAAACAAGAAAGATTTGGCACCTATGAGGAAGCCAAACAAAACATCAAGACAGATCTTGTTGTCAAGAAGATTATAAACAAGAAGGACAAGATGGTCAAAAAATTAACTAGGCAACTTGCAGTTACAGAAGAAAGTGAAGAGGAAATAGAGGGTAAGGAAGAACAAACCAAAGGATAGTCACCTATCAGTGAAGAAGAAGAAAAGAATGACTCAGAGGGAACATAGACAGATTCTCCACCTCCTCCTACACCCAAAAGAGAAATAACAACAACCGCTTCAAGAAAAACAATCCAGACTGCAAAAGAGTCAGCTCCTTCACCATTACAGAAAGGAAGAGTGAGGATATACAAGAGAAAACTAGCTCCTCTAAAAGAAAGACAGACCAAAAGGAGGAAGATGACTAGAACTCAAGAAGATCTAGAAGAATCAGCTATGGATGATTGTGATGTAGAAGTACAAAAGGAAAAAGAACCTTTGGTGCCTACAACAATTGATAAAATATGCAAGAATATTTTAGAATCACAGTCTATTTCTGATCCTAACATTAGGAAATGGTTAAAATTCAGTACAGAGGATCAAAATAAGATTGAAGATGCAATAATTGAAAAAATGTGCAAACATTATTATGTTCTACTGGAATTCTTAGAATATGATGTTCCCAAAGAACTATCACATAGATTGTCAGCTAGATGGACCTTTGCAATACATCAAGAAAAGGAAATAAGAGAAAGAATACTTGTAACTCTTATGCCTCCTGATACAAATAAGGAAGAAATTATTGAGATTATGAAGTATGAAAAGGATTTCTAACCAAAAATGAGAGCATATGAATTTCTCAAGGGTAAGATAATTGATCTTGATCAAGATAGCATTAAGAAGTGGTGCAAGATACTCAAAAATCCCACTAAGGAAGCTAGCCCAGAGAAGGAAAAAATCATCATTAAAAATATACAAGATGACTTATATGTGTAATTGGATAGAGAAGAGAGTGATCCAGTAGGCCCCAAACACACTGACATTGTAGATGAAGAATGGCTAGACACTACTCTTCACAACACTAAAAGTGAGGATAGCCAAAATCCACCAAGTCCACTTCATATTGACTTGAGTGGAGAAGAAGTTACCAAAGAAGATTTGACAATAAAAGGTAACATAACTGATGATATCAATGACGAATCATGGTTAGATAACATTGTCAATGAAAATATAGGAAAAGACCCTGCAAAAGAAGTGCAAAAGGATGAAGACATCAATACTGCACAGGGTAATACCGACAGTTAGGAAACAACTACTGACAATGCAGAAACCAATACACTGACAAACATGAACATATTAATCGATGCTATTGGAATTGAATCAAGTCAAGAGAAATCATCTAAGAAAGATGATGATATACCCAAGGACATGGGTAATGATGAAAATAAAGATGCATCAAATATTCAAAAAGATACAGATACAGAAATAAAAGATGCAACCAACACTCAGCAAGAAGTGTCTACTGAAAAAGACAAAGGAGCAGATAACAAAATGGATGAAACATTGAAAAAGGATGAAGAGAAAGAAAAGAGTGAAAAATTCAAAAAGGATGAAAGAAAGGAATAAAAAGAAGATAAATCTATTGATACACCCAAGGCAAATGAGGAGACATCTTCACAAAACCAGCCGGTGGACTCAGAATAGAAACAGCAAGATGCTTCATCTTCTCGACCCTCACCCACCAAATCAATCCAATCTCAAGGTTTACAAATGGTAGTACACAAATCTACCTCCCAGCCAAAGAAGAAAAATAAAAAGGCATTGAAGAAAGATATCTTGGCTGTCACACTTGATGAGGTAATAGAAATACCCAAGTGGGATCTATCTACTTTAGATACTGAAACACTTCAAAAGTTTGGAGTAATGTGTCAAAGAAAGGCAATTCAAGAGAAAATGAGAAAGGCACATAGGGAAGCCCAAGCACTTGAACAGGCAAGGGATATTCTACA
>MU223366.1:324219-341595 GCA_018584345.1 Thuja plicata | reverse complement strand
AATGTGTCAAAGAAAGGCAATTCAAGAGAAAATGAGAAAGGCACATAGGGAAGCCCAAGCACTTGAACAGGCAAGGGATATTCTACAAAAAATTGTTCCAGATGTCAAAATTGAAGATAACACATCATTCATGGAAAAAATAGTAGTTCTTACCGACCCCATCACAAATCAGAATGTAGATGCAGAGAAGGCAATGGAAGAACAAGTAGAGAAGAAGTATCAACTCAAACTAATTGATAAGATCAGCCAAGAAGTGGCAGAGAACAAGGTAAAGCTATCTAAACTAACAAGTGAATTAGAACCTACAATTTCTGAAGTTGTTACCTTAGTTCAAAAATTATGCACATTAGAAAATTTCACTAAAGAAAATAGTGAAAAGTTGTCACAATTAGATTCAGATCTAACAGCTAGTGCACTATGTCTAACCTCTGATGCAAACACTATAAAGCTACATCATGAAAAGATAACAGAGGTAAATAGATTAAGACAAGAAATATGGGATGCAAAGACTCAATTTAGAAATAAGGTTACAAAGCTTCAAGCTCAAATTTTGCCAAACCTCACCACTCTGCAACAACATATTACAAATGCAAGAAATCTAATCACGACCCCAGAGATGTCTGTGGTAGACAGCATATATGACATGCATGTGAGGATATCTCTTGAGCTTTTAGCTCTTGATAATTTGAAGGAGAAATGGGAGAAAATGATGGAGGAAATCAAAGCCTCACACTCTCATATTTTTGAAAAGATGTAAGTACCTTTTCCCTCATTATCAAAAAAGGAGGAATGTATACGTATGTAATATATACTTTAGTAAGAAAAATGAGGAATGTATACATATATACAAATAAATTGAGGATATGTATAATGTATGTACAGAAATATAGACATGTACATAAAATTACACTTACCGGCATATACATAGGGGGATTCATTTCATGACTACGGAAGAAGTATACATATGTGTACATACTAATGCATCAAGTATGTTGCACATATTAGTTTTTGATACTAATGTCAAAGGGGGAGATTGATGACATTAAGTTTGTCCATTAGTATACTTAAAGGGAAAAACATGATGAAGGTCATCGATATAAGCATAACCGGTGGATAGTAAGCATAACCGGCGGACAGCAAGCATACCCGATAGGACAAAATGTCTAACGTGAAAATACTAAGTATAGAAATTATCGACGACAAGCATAACCAATGATACAGTTTTGAGAACATCACCGACGAAGCAGAAAAGGCATACCTGACGAATAGTTCAAAGTAAGGAACACTGATGGAGAAGAAAAATGACAGACTGACAGAGCAACCCGACCATCAAAATCGACAGTCAGTTAAAGAACCCGCAAAAAGTGGATCTGATTTTACACGTCAGATAAAGTAATATAATTCTATTTATAGAGTTTTTATTTGTTTTAAATCTTAACTTAAGGGTCAAGCAAGCATTATTGTAAATGTTTTAAATCATCTTAATGGATCTAAAACATATCTAACTAAAGATCAAGGTCAATTTGTAAGCCTTGGATCTAGAGTTAATTTGAAAAGCATGAATCAAGAATAGAGCTAGAAACTAGTATAAATAGATGTTCCATCATTAGTAACAAAAGGGGACTTGTAATCATTTGAATAACGATAGTAGCTATGGAGAGCATCTAAGAAGAAGAAGAGAATTCATGCAAAGTTCAGAAATAGATCACAACAATTATCAAGAATACAGGAAGGCTACTGACAAGTAGAGATAAGGTATTACTCAATCACTCAAGGTGATTACATACATACATTGTAAGTTATACAGGATCTGTTATCAGAAATTATAGATTGCAATCACTATCAGATCAACATTTATATTGTAGTTTCATTCTAAGAAGTACATCACAACAAAAATCCTTTTGTAGAAGGTGGACTTAACAGTTCTTTAATAAATCTCTTAATAGAGTGCACACCTAACGGTGTTGCTAAAGCTTCAAATGAAGTAGAGCCTAATAGGTCTCTACTATATTACTCTTAACAGGGTAGATCACCAGAAGTGATCATTTGTAAGCCTTTACCGGATCCCTTCTTATCTACAGATAGTGAAGTTTTGTGGGTAGACATCTCCACTATAGTTTTTACATCCTAACAGGAGTTTTCTGCAATATCATATCATGTGTTATGTGTTATTTGTTTTCATGAATGTTTCTTGAATTTTTTACATATAAAGAACTTATATTATGATCACACATGCATAATCAAAGATGAATAGAGAGATAGGTATATACAAATCTGATGACATAGATTAATGGGTCAACCACATAAAAAGTTTTAGAGGTACTGATTCACCCCTCCCCTCTCAGTACATCATTCCAATAATTCCAACAATTTTCTAGGGTATTGTGTTGATAAAAGAGATCTTCATTAGCATGACAATAATGCTTGGGAAAGGAAAAAAGATGGGCACCTACATTATGGATCTTTATGTCCTAGTAGCATGATAATTACTATGTGAGTTGATGAACATCAAAAGCATTGGGCCTATAACATTACATCTTGAAGCCAATTGACCATACATTAATCTGTATGTTTCTATTTTGACCGTGTGAAAACCTTTTAGCTTGAAAAAGTTGTTGAACATTGTAATATATAAAAATGGGTTGTGGATTGTGTTTTTTTATGTGTAAGGAAGATAAGATGTTCCTTTTAACCTCAAATACTCAAAGGAAGGATCCAAATTGATTAACCCCAAAGGAAGGATCAATGCATAAATGAATCAATTGATTGGAAATGAGAATAAAGAGGAAGACCTTAGATTTTGTTTTATAATAGAGAGTATGTGATAGATTTAAGAAAATAGAGAATTTAATTGAAATAAATTGAAGATAAGTACTAACCTTAAAATGCTACATATCTGAAGAATGTTGTTTTTAGGTGTCTACACTGAGTTTCTGGAAAATCTACAACCAAATTTGGAACAGAAATGCAGAGACGAAGAAAACCCAAAAATATTTTTCCGATTTGGCTCAGTTTCGATTTTGAACCAAAAATGAATGTCACCTTTGACCCAAAATTTCTGATTCTAACCTAGAATATCCGATTGTGACCCAAACTAGAATGTTGATTCTGACCTAGAATTTTTTATTCTGACCTGCACATTCTGATAGAAAATCTATTTCCCTATCCTGATAGTTTGCTGAAAAGGGTATCCAAATTTGCACTCCAATTCGCTATACCAAACCTGTCCCTACAAGAAAAATATTTGTTTGTTGCAGGGAGGGGTTTGCCTTGGTCAAAGCCCAATTTTGGAATTAACCTTAAAGTATAGTTGAAATTGCATAATTAAAACAAAGTAAATGAACAATTTCACCTTTCTTGTGTAGAAACCCTTGTGGCGGATTTGAATCTGTGGATCCACGAGTATGCATGTACCAAAGGGATGTAGAATGTAGAATGTTGGATGTAGGATGTCTCAAATAAATTTCTTTTAGATATTCAACACCAATCATGAATGGATCTTGGAATAGGAAGAGGCTTGGAGGAAATTGGATGGAGAAGTCTTCAACAAGAGGGCTCCATAGAGCTTGAATCCTTCAATGGCTACCAATGGATCTCCTTGATGAATTAAATGCTTGAGTGTCTTTGATTTTTTGAATGCTTGATAGTAGATGCTTTCTTCAATAGATCATGCATAGATTTTTGATGGATGGAATTTCTTCTTGTGTCTTAGATGGTTTTTTGCTTCAAGTCTTAGAGAAAATGATAGGAGAAGGCTTCCTTATATATGAATCTAGGGTGAAATATTCTAGAGAGGCCTACATAGGAGAATTAAATTATAATTAGACCTATATCCCTATAAGTAGACTTATATTAAATATAATTTCAAGATTTATTTCTCTGAAGACCGAAACAGCTGACCAGGAAGTGGGAATTAAACCTTTCTGAAGCCCGGCATCCATAAACCCTAGAATCATGAAATTTGGACCTTGGGTTAGAGTCGAGGTTGATTCTAACCTAGGTTAGGTTTGATGTCAACCTTGACCTAAGTCAAGTTTGAGGTTGACCTTGACCCAAAAAGATCTATTTTGACCCTGGCGTCAAAAGTCTCAGTTTTGCAGTTTAGGGTGCTAGAAACAGGGCGAAGAAAAGTGGGAAATGGGGCAGAATAGGGGAGAAAGCTAGATCCAATTCAAAGACCCATTCAAGGTGCTTAAAATGACCCCAAACCACTTTCTCAAAAGGCTAAACCATTCTACAATGGAAGTGCTTCCATTTCCAACTATACATTTAGCCCCCACTTTAGCAAGAGTATGGACTCGATGCAAACTCTTGGTAAAGGAGATCATGAAGAAAATATAATCTTATTGAAATCAAAAGGAAGAAATAAATCCTCAAGCCCCCAGGTACTTAAGTCTTTATCAACCCTAAGATCATGATAAGAGATATATCACCAGTTAAAGAGAAAAAGAGAGAGGGTGTGGTTACCTCGCCCAATGAGAACTTATGTCCCATTGTGAACCACACAAGGAAATAGTGCAACTGGAAAGATAGAGTTGAACCGCCTAGTAAATGTGGCTACTCACTAGTCAACCCATCAGGGAGATCTAGTCTTAAGGACACCTTCTGACCTTAAGGGATCAAAACATTGTAAATTTAAACTGGAGGGATCAAGAGATTCATATAAATTTAAACTAGAGGGATCAAGAGATCTTATAAGGTAAAAATCCATGCTTTAAGGATGAGTCTTTAATCCATAAAGGGAAAAAGTTTTGAAAATATTTTGAAAGTGCGTGTGTGCAAAAAGTGAGTAGAGCGTATGCCCCCATGTGAAAGTCATTCCTAACACTTTAACAGGGGCAATGGCATTAATGGAAACATAAACAACTCTATTGATTATGTTTCCACTACGAGATTCCCCCAAACAAAGAAAAATTAAGGGAAATACCACATAAACATACAAAGAACACAAAAGGGATCTACCTACTATGGGGTCAGTATGATCATACGATAATATGTATATATAGATATGA
Organism: Thuja plicata; assembly: GCA_018584345.1. Lineage (NCBI taxonomy): Eukaryota > Viridiplantae > Streptophyta > Pinopsida > Cupressales > Cupressaceae > Thuja > Thuja plicata. Next base: position 336,583 of record MU223366.1, on the reverse strand, counting down.
TATTATTGCAAATGAATTGACATCATTCCCCAAAGAAAGTAGAACTACAATCACAATGGAGGAAAGAAGACTCAAGAGTTACAAAGAAGAGTCTTTTCAGACCACAACATGGAGACCAAAGAAGAATCAGTGCTACCATGTGGCAGATCCAAGCGGACTACACAAGGAAAACATTTATGAACAATAGAACAAGTACAACATAACATGAAAACAAAATATAGAAGAGTAAAGATACATATAGAGGAATTGTACAATAGGCTTGATTCCTTTATCACCTTGCACCAACAAAGTAACAAGGGTTGTATAAAATAATCTAACAAACATTTAGCAAACACATTACAGGAGAAACACAATACAATAGGAAAATACAAAAAGGGCTACCATGAAGGAAAAGCCAATCAAGCACATTGCATACTCTCTGTATCTTAGTTTATATCATTTAGGGAAGGTGGGCAACTCACAAGAGGGACTATATCCAATACAGTAGGAATAATACCTAATTCCAAACAAGGATCCTCTTGAGAATCATGATGTTTGATACTAGGTGTAATTATCAATTGAGTTGAAAGCATATGAGGTAAATCAGTATCAAGATCGATAGTCTCATATTTATCACTAGGATCAATAGGATCATCAAGAGTATCCTCCTCATCAATATTAATTAAAATATGATCTAAGATGCGAATAGAGTCATTATACTCATTCATCTTAACATCATTATGAACATTAACTTCCTCCAACACATCAGGCATAGGTTGGTCAAAAGAAGGTAAAGAATTTTGAAGAATAGAGGCACGGGCCCTAGCATTAGCCCTACGCATCTTACGATGTTCATTAGCATATTTGTTATGTTTCACTTTGTTTGACACATGTTGAGAACTAGGAAGAATGACAACTGGTTCCTTCACAGGTTCTATAGGAGGATTGGTAGGACTCGCAGTAGGATGAGAAGCAACACTAGGAGGTTGAGTAATAGAGCTAGTAGTGATGTATAAAGGAGGTATAGAAGGAGTGGGAAAAATACCATGGTTAAGATCTATCTGAGGAATGCTTAACTTGATAATCTTGTGATGTTTATAGGCTTAATATGAATGGAAAAGGTTATCAGGGTGAGGAGGACATGAATTAGGTAATGAAGGCCAAAAGAAATCAAGAGTAGCACAATCTCTAGGCCTATAAGGTTGATACAAACTATGATTAATAATTTTCACTTCTCCATTATGAAGGAACTTAATACACTTATGAATAGGAGAAGAAATAGCATGCATGGAAGTTAACCAAGGAAAACCAAATTTGACTTGAAATTGATCAGAAGTAGGAACAACAATGAAGGTAGTATATACAACTTTACCACAAAGTTCAATAGGAAAGTTAATAGAACCAAGTGAAGGATACAGAAAACCATTACAATTTTGGATCCATGCATCAGATGTATCATAATAATCACGTTGTAGGTTTTTCATAAAAAGGTTTTCCTCAGTAAAGACATTTATTAAAGATGTGGGATCAACAAGACAACCACACGTAGGTATCTTAGCAATCCTAGCATAAATATAAAGGGGACAATTGGGAGCCTTAATAGTCTCAGAATCATAAAAGGTAATTGAGAGTTCCCTAGGTCATTTATCTTTAGTTTGTTTCTGAGGTTTAGGTGGAACTTGAAGTTGAAGTGGAGGCGAAGGATTTTGAATAGTAGGTTGAGATGAAATAGTGCACTCCACATGATTAACAATGTGGTTGAGATCATCCATCTTTGAATCGTAAATAATATCCACAGAAGATGGTTGAGTGATGGTATTAGTATCATATGTAGGTAAAGGATTTATATTGATTTCAAGGTTTTTATTAGGATGAGAGATAGATTTATTCCCATTACCATCAAAATTATCAATGGATAAAGCATTAGAATCAATTAAGTCTTGAACCTTATGCTTTAGAGAATAAAATTTTTTAGTATCATGGCCATTTTGTCAATGGTATCGACAAAAATCTTTAAGATCAAAGGATTTTGATGTTGATATGGTAGGGAGAAGAGGTCCAATAGGAGGAAAGGTAATCATATTATCACGTAACAACCTACTCATAATAGAGTGTAAAGATTCAGAGAGAGGAGTAAATGTATGATTCATATGGAAAGTAGTGGATGTAGAAGTGGCATTGTTGGATGCAACAATAACTTGATCAGTGACTGCATTAGTCTGTTTATTGATCTTGACATAGTTGTTAGTTTTCTTAAACTTATTAGGATTAGGAGTGGCATCACTCTTATCAATTGGAACAGGATCCATTGGAGTGTTTCTCTCAAATTGACTCACTTGTAATTGATAATGATGAAGTGTTGCACAAAGTTGTTGAAAAGAGGTAAATTCAGTAAGCAGAATCTTATCTCTAATATCCTTTTTTTAAATTTGAAATAAGCATATGTTGAATATCATTATCAAGAACAGGATAAGAAATTAGAGCATACAAATGCTTAAATCTACCAATAAAATCAGTCATTTTTTCCTTAATGTTTTTTTTACAATGCATTAAATCAGTTAAGGAAACTTGTGAACCAATGTTATTTTGAAATTGTTGGATAAAGGTATTAGCAATTTTAGGAAAAGAATCAATAGAATAAGGAGGTAAATAACAATTCCATTGCAAAGCCTTATCATTAAAATTTCTAGCAAAAAACTTAGCTAAAATCCTATGGTCATGAGCATAATCACTACAAAGGATTTGAAATGTTTTAACATGAGTAATAGGATCTCCCTTACCATTGTAATTCTCAAGATGAGGCATATTGGCTTGCTGAGGGACAATAGCACAAATAATTTCTAAGGATAAAGGACTACCCATGTCACATGTAGGAATGCTAAACTTGGATTGGGTTAAGGATGCAAGTTGTTGTTGTAAAGATGACACAGTTTGAGCCAAACTAATGATTGTAGAATCATTAGAAGAAATAGGTGGCATGGAAACATTAGGAACACTAGGAAAAGTGTAGGAAGTGGTAGGAATGGAAGACACAACCGGTGGAACTCTTGGAACCACAGTTGGAAGAGGATTGTAATAGGTAAAAGGAACACTGTGGTAAGAAGGTTGTGAGGTAGGTAGAGACACTGATGGAACACCCACAAGAGTAGATGAAATTGGAAGAGATGTAGTCATTAAAGGAGGAGTGTAAGTAGGAATGATAGGTAAAGGAACGGAAGAAGGTTCCCTACTAGTGACAGGAGGAGTGAATCCTAGATCTTGAGCCTCTTGAGCTAAAGGTTTAAAATCCAAATGCACAAGATGAGTGATATCACGCAAGAGATTAACACCTTGATCACTATCATGAAGGAATTTCTTAAGAGCCTCTATATACTGGATGGAATCTTGATTATGGTTTTCTTGAATAAGCCAATTTCCCATTTTATCAAGTTTTGTTGAAATTTCTTGGACTTGTTTAGGAGGAACTCTTAAAGAATCATCCTCATCATTAGATGAGTGAGAAGATTTATGCTCCATAGAAGGATTGGAATCATGGGTGGTCAAATTGTCATCTGGGACCCTAAGGAAAGGAGAGGAAGATGCAGGATTAAAGGAACCCATAAGTATATGGCTTCTTCTAACCGGGATACTATAAGTAGGACTAGAAGTAGTAAAGCTCATACACCAATGTAATGCAAATGAACTAATTTAAGAAACACAAGATTTTGATTTTTAATTTTTGAAATGTAAATGCAACAACATAAAAGAAAAATAATCTAATATGCATGCAATATCTAACATAAAAATGTAAATCTAACACCAAAAAATAAAGAGTTGTCTATCACGAGTTCACAAAAATGTAATGTATAAAAATGAGTTATGGATTGTGTGTTGTTATGTGTATGGAAGATAAGATGTTACTTCTAACATCAAATAAAGAAAGGAAGGATCCAAATTTATTAACCCCAAAGGAAGAATTAATTCATAAATGAATCAATTGATTGGAAATGAGAATAAAGAGGAAGACCTTAGATTCCATTTTATGGAAGAGAGTACATGATAGATTTAAGAAAATTGAAACTTTAATTGAATTGAATTGAAGATAAGTACTAACCTTAAAATGTTATAGATTAGAATAATGTTGTTTTTGGGTGTCTGCACTGAGCTTCTAGAAATCTACAACCGGTTCTTGAATAGAAACATAGAGACAAAGAAAACCTAGAAATCTTTTTCCGATCTAGCTCAGTTCCAATTTTGACCCAAAAATGAATGTCACCTTTGACCCAAAAAAATTTATTCTGACCTAGAATAGAATGTCAATTCTAACCCAGAATTTGTAATTTTGTCCTGCATATTCTGACAGAAAATCTATTTCCAGATCCTGATAGTTTGCTAAAAAGGGTATCCAAATCTGCACTCCAATTCATTGTTCTGAACCTTTCCCTACAAGAAAAATGGTTTTTTTTTGGGGGGGAGGGGTTTACCTTGGTCAAACCCTAGTTTTGGAATTAACCTCAAAGTATAATTGAAATTGCATAAGTAAAAAAAAGTAAATGAACAAATTCACCTTGCTTGTGTAGAAACCCTTGTGGCGGATTCGAATCTGTGGATGCACAAGTATATATGTACCAAATGGATGTAGAATGTATAATTTCAGATGTAGGATGTCTCGAATCAATTTCTTTTAGATATTCAACAACAATCTTGAATGGATCTTGGAATAGGAAGAGGCTTGGAGGAATGTGGATGGAGAAATCTTCAACAAGAGGGCTCCATAGAGCTTGAATCCTTCAATAGCTACCAATGGACCTCCTTGATGAATTGAATGCTTTAATGTCTTTGAGTGCTTGAATTCTTGATAGTAGATGCTTTTTTTAATAGATCATGCATAGATTTTTTATGGATGGAATTGTTTCTTGCGTCTTAGGTGGTTTTTTTCTTCCAGTCTTAGAGAAAATGAGAGGAGAAGGATTCCTTATATATGAATCTAGGGCACAATCTTATAGAGAGGCCTACATAGAAAAATTAAATTCCAATTTGACCTATATCCCTAGAAGTGGACCTATATTAAATATAATTTAGAGAATCATTGCTCTGAAGACTGAAATATTCGACCCGGAAGCAGGAATTAAACCTTTTCAAAGCCTGACATCCGGAAACCCCAGAATCATGAAATCTAGACTTTGGGTCAGAATCAAGGTTGATTATGACCTAGGTCAAGGTTGAGGTCAACCTTGAACTAGAAAGGTTGATTTTGACCCAAAGGTCGAAAGTCTCAGTTTTGCAGTTTAGGGTGCCAGAAACAGGCCAGAGAAAAGTGGGAAATGGGGCAGAATAGGGGAGAAAGCCAGATCCAAGTTAGAGACCCATTCAAAGTGCTTGACATGACCCCAAACCACTTAATCAGAAGGATAAATAGTCTACAATGAAAGTACTTCCATTTTCTGACTATACAAACATACACTGATCATTTCCTTTTTTATTGAGTCAGTCCTACGACTACATTGAGTTTTGTGATCGTTGAATTTGTACATGTCTCAAATATTGGTCCTACAATATTTTCCTATAAACATCCTATCAGAGAACCAAGTATAATCATCAACATAGATTATAAAACATTCCATTTGTCTCTTATTGTGAAAATTGGTGATCAACATACCCTTGCATATTCATCCATCTTTTTTAGCATCATTCCTAGCATAGAATCTAGCATAGTCATTCCTGTTTTGCATAGTCATCACTATAGTCCATAAATAATAAAAAATCCAAAAAATATAGCTTGCATATCATAGAGGTTAATTTTTCCCCCTTTCAGAGTCCTTTTCATATTAGAGGATGCATTTTCCTAGGACATTCCACTAGTGGTCTTGTGTATTATCTTTGCTTCATCAAGATTCAGTCACCATCATCTTGCCGTAGCTTAGGCACCTATCATTATGGTTAAAAAATTTCTTAGAAAGACATCATTTATAGTATTAGTCATCTTTGTCCTACCTTTTTGAGGTCATGATTATCCACAGAATCATTCAGGTATTTTCTTAGAGAGTTTACCTTAGAAGTTTGTAGAATCTCCCTTAGGTCATATTACCTACATTTTAGGTAGCATCCTAGTCATTCATTCCTAGATTGCATCAACATATTATTACAAGAAAATCCAAAAAAAATTAGGTTGCATTTATCCTCTGTATATATTGTTCACAAGATCACAAAAGATTAAAGGCATAATGGATCCCAACACAAAACCCAGACATGATCCTATTAGGAATAACAATCCACCAACACAACTGAGAGGGGGGTGAATCAGTTGTGAGATATATTAATAAACATTAAAATTTATAAAAAAAAACTTTCATCCAAATGATAACACAATAACACAATCCTTTTTTGTTGAGGAAACCTTGTGAAAGGTAAAACCCTGGTGGGAATTAGCACCCACAAATAATGTACTGAGAGTATAATAACCATGTTAAAATATTTGGCCCTGTTAGGATCTTATTACAACATTATAGTACATAGTCCATGTTAAAGCACAGACCCTGTTAGGATTCAAGAACAATGGTGGGCTCACTACCCAGGCATACTACCTAAAGAAGGTTAATGTCACTCTCAAGGACTTACAGTTTGAAACACAAGTGTATATAAAAAATATACAATCCAGTGAATTGTCTGATAGAAACTATCTTTGCTTGGTCAGTTCCAATGAAGTACAATAACCATATCCTCTTCTCTACATCTAGTAGAAAATCAAGCTCGCAGCTTCCACACTTCTCTATTTCTTCATACACACACACTCACATATTTTCAAAAGAAAAGATCTCTCATCTATCTCAACCTATTACAATAAATGATTAGGTCAGCAAATTAATCTTTTCCAATATACAAATAATTATTTAACCCCTTTCTAGGATACACATGGTACCTCAAAAAAGTATACATCAATTACAATACATCAGATATAATCCAAGATCTGTAATCCATGCTCACAATCCATAATACAAACTACATTTCTGAAGTCGGTCCCAAATAGGTCTCCTCTAGAATACATGCCATAGGTGACATCATCAACACTCATGACTTGCAACCCATAAAAAAAATTCCTGAACATGTCTTTTATCATCCCTTAAGCTTGCATAACCTAAATCATCGTCACCTATAAGATATATTCAAAACACAGAGACTCACTCTGTCAATCATCACTGTCACAGTCTAGAAACTAGTCTTCACCAAAACATCTGTAACTCATCCAATATGTAATATTAAGCCAAGAAACCTTAGAAATAAGATCACCATACATCCTTCTACATATCCCCATCTTCACTCATTTTGATTCATCCATAAAGTATCCATACACTTCTGTCAGTCACCATATAACAGTAATAACCAGTCTGTTCTTCCTCCACAGAAACATATATTGACATCAGTGACAAAACATGAATGCCAATAGAATCAGTAGTAGCCAATTCCAACATCATCCAATAGTCTCCCACTTTGGTATTGATGGAAACATATGGGAAAATCCATCAACCCAAAATTTCTCTCTCAATACAATCTTCTCAATATCCTCAACACAATTCTCCCTAAAATAGTAGGGATTTTCACATAGAATCTGCGCCCCCCCCCCCCCCCCCCCCCCCTTTAACAATAATGGAAAAGGGTGCTATAACTCTTTATCAATCTTCTGCAAGGTGTATCTTTTTCAAATCTTTATGTCTATAACAACCAGGTGCAAAATCACCCAAATATGTTTTGTAATGTTCCTGCAATCACTCCCCCTAAGGAGTAGATCCATACATCAAGTCCAAAAAGTGATATAGCTCTGAAATCCACTAGACTGATGCATTCATGCATCAATTAATTATCACGGGTAGGGGTTCTCACCCCAAGCATGCTTCTGAGATACTCAAAAGTATCTTTTGGAAAAGGTTTTGCAAATATATCTATTTTTTGTTCCTTTGTGCTAACATACTCCAATCTGATCTCCTTCTCTGCTACCTTGTCACTCAAGAAATGATACTTAATAAAAATATGTTTATTCTTTGAATGAGTTATAGGATTCTTTGACATATTCACTATGCTAGTGTTATCAAAATGGATAACCACTGTCCCTTCAAAAATTATTCCAATGTCCTTCAGCATTTGTTTCATCAAAACAATTTTGTGTCCAATTTATAGCAACAGAAACATACTCATATTTAGTAGTAGAGTGAGCTATACAATCCTTCTTCTTACTTAACCAAGAAACCATCCTTTTTCTAAGGAAAAATGTTCCTCCACTTGTACTCTTTCTATCATCCACACTACCTACCCAACAAGCATCAGTATAAGCATGTAAAATAAAGTCATCATATTTTTCACACCATAATCCATACTCTATTGTCCCTTTCAAGTATCTAAAATTTCTTTTCACAATAGTAAGGTGTTTCTCTTTAGGAACTACTTGATATCTTGCCACAATTCCAACTGCATTGGAAATATCTGGTTTGGTGTGAGTTAGATATTGTAGACCTCCAACCATTGATCTATAATTTTTCTTAAATACGCTCTGAGTTTCATCATTATTAGTAAGTTTATAACTAGTCACCATAGGTTTCCCAATAGGTTTACAATCTTCCATTCTAAATTTCTTCAACATTTCCTTAAGATACTTGGCCTGAGACATAAAATTACCATTCTTGTTCTGATTAATTTGCAAACCAACGAAAATTTTCATCTCACCAACCATTGAAATTTCAAATTAATTTTCCATCTCTTTAGAGAACCTTTTACTCATTTCATCATTACCTCCAAAAATGATATCATCAACAAAAACATCTATGATTAGGATTCAATCTTCACCAATTCTTAAGTATAAATTATTGTCTGCATTACCTTTTCCAAAACCAAGATAAAGTAGATACCTGTCTAGTCTTGTATACCATGCTCTTGGTGCTTGTTTCAATCCATACAATGCTTTCTTCAGTTTACAAACCATTTCTTCATCTTTTGTTAAAGGAAATCCATTAGGTTGCTCTATGTATACCTCTTCCTCCAAATCTCCATTCAAAAATGCAAATTTCACATCCATCTGATATACCTTAAAGTCTTTATGTGTAGCATAAGAAAGAAATAATCTTACTGATTTCAACCTATAAATAGGAGCAAATGTCTCTTCAAAGTCTATGCCTTCTTGTTGTGAGTAGCCTTTACAAACTAGTCTAGCCTTATTTCTTACCATTGTTCCTTCCTCATCCATTTTGTTTCTGAAAACCCATTTATTTCCTATCACATTCTTGGTTTTAGGCCGTGGAACCAATTCCAAAGTGTTTTTTTCTTTATCTGTTCTAATTCTTCTTGCATAGCTTTAGTCCAAGATTTATCCCTACATGCTTCATGAGTAGTTTTTGGTTCAACTTGAGAAATCAAACAAATTTCATCTCTTAATTTTTATCTTTTCATCATTCCTCTATTTGCATCACCAATGATTTGATCTTTAGGATGGTTCTTCTTACCATACCTCAGAGTCTTAGGAGTTTCAGTAAGCTCATTTGATTCATCTTTGATATCATTATCAATCTCCAAAGGTTCTGCAAGATTAGCAGTGACCTCTTTAATCGCTACGATCTGACCACAGTCATACATTCTCTCTTGAATCTGAAACCTTTCATCTATCCTCACATTGGCACTTTCAATCAACTTCCTCAATCTCATATTGAAACATTTATAGGCTTTTCTCTTAGTAGAATAACCAAGGAATATACCTTCATCACTTCTAGCATCAAACTTCCCTATATAATAATCTCTCTTGATATAGTATTTAGTTCTAAATATTCTAAAATATTCTATAGTAATAGTATGAGACTCTAGTGAGTGATAAAGATGATCAGTTGAGCAAGGAGGACACCCAGACAAATGAGGAGGATACACCTATGACTGATGATGATGATGAGAATAGGGATAATGAAGCTAGGAACCAAGAGGTAGGAAAATATGAAGAAGAAAAAGAGGGAGATGAAAAGGAGGATAATAATGAGGAAATGAATGATGGCAAGAGAAATGAGGAATAGGTTGAGAAGTCGATCTTGAAGGTTGGAAATAGGAAAAATAAAAAATAGAGAACGGACCTTGCTATGGTAGGGTTTGATATTGATGATAAAATTCCTAAAAGCAAAGAGGATCACAGGGCTAGCATGGAGAATTGGCTTAGTAAGGAAATGAAGACCATGAAGCAACACCTGAATGAGATGTAGGAAGCTATGGAGCCCTTCAAGTCCAAGCTAGATGAAATGGAGAAGGACTTGTTGATTAAGGTTAAAAACAACAATAGCAATGAGGAGATCACTACTAGAGTCTACGCTCTTGTGGAAGAAAAGCTGCAAAATATGAAAAAGAAAATCAGCCATAATGGACACATGATAAGTATCATTCTCAAACACAATAATGTAGGGCTTCAAGTTTCTATTTAGAACTTGAAAGTGTTATATTCTTACCTGGAGAGTAGTCTATTGTAAAATACCACAATTACTATAGATGAAAAAGCAGGGAGCTTGGGCCCAGGGACTAGAACCCGAAGTGGCATTAAAAGGAAAGTCCTAGAGATTCCAAAAGAGATGAAAGAGCTAAAGGATTCCATTGAAAAAATGGAAGAAATGAAGAAAGAGGTGGAGGAATCCTACCAAATTATTATGTAGTTTTTTATCTATTCTGGAAACTTTGCTGGAAACTGTGCATTTTTTTGGCAATTTTTTGTATTCCTTTTTTTTGGGTTTTGGGTGTTTGATGGGGTCCTTCTTTTTATTCGTAGCAGGATTTCTATGTTTGTATGGGCTTATGATGCTTATCTCTAGTAGTCTATTGTAAAAAAATTTAGGGTCCTTTCAAAACCTATTTTTACCTTTATCAAAAATAGTATGATTGAACCATAATTCATAAGGAGTCTTAATTGTACCTTCTCATAACTAAATTTTGTTCAAGGTGTACATAGTAGTACCAATAGCTTCTCTCCAATGAAAATGTGATACATTTCCTTCCAAAAACATAGTTTTAGAATCATCTAATTTTTTTTTTCCTTCGCTCGGCTATCCCATTCTATTATGTAGTTTTTTATCTATTCTGGAAACTTTGCTGGAAACTGTGCATTTTTTTGGCAATTTTTTGTATTCCTTTTTTTTGGGTTTTGGGTGTTTGATGGGGTCCTACTTTTTATTTGTATCAATATTTCTATGTTTGTATGGGCTTATGATGCTTATCTCTAGTATTCTATTGTAAAAAAATTTAGGGTCCTTTCAAAACCTATTTTTACCTTTATCAAAAATAGTATGATTGAACCATAATTCATAAGGAGTCTTAATTGTACCTTCTCGTAACTAAATTTTGTTCAAGGTGTACATAGTATTACCAATAGCTTCTCTCCAATGAAAATGTGATACATTTCCTTCCAAAAACATAGTTTTAGAATCATCTAATTGTTTTGTTCCTTCGCTCGGCTATCCCATTCTATTGTGGTGTCCTAGGAGCAGATGTATGTCTGTATATTCCATGCTCTTCACAGTAGATATTAAAAAAGTCTGAGGTAAACTCACCGCCTCTATCTAATCTCAAATATTTTATCTTCAAGCCTGATTCATTCTCAACTTTTTCTTTGAATATCTTGAATTTGTCAAATGCCTCAGATTTCTCTGTCAAGTATATAACCCACATCATCTTAGAAAATTCACCAACAGAAAGTATAAAATACCTCACCATAGTAAGATCTTGTTCTTGTAGGACCACACATATCTGTATGTACTAGATCCAACTTTCCTTTCATAAAATAAGCTTTTCTTGTAAAGTGCTTCTAGTCTGCTTCCCCATAACACACTCTATACACATAGTGTTAGATGGTTTCACAATCTTAGGTAGATCTCTTACTGCATTAGTCTTACTTTCCTTCACAATATTATCAAAGTTAACATGACAAAATATTTTATGCCATAACAAACTATCATCAACCTTCACAATAAAACAAGAAGCCTTAGATGTATTCAATTCAAATACATTACCTCTAGATTTAGTACTAGATGTGATCAAATCTCCTACTTTCCTTCTGAAAGAACATTTCCCATCAATAAATTTCAATTGATAACCCTTGTCCACTAGTTGTCCAACACTCAACAAATTATGCTTAAGTCCATCAAAAAGCAATACATTATGTTAAAATGGAAAATAAATTCGAGCTAGGAACAAATTAATCCAATTGAGTAAGGAAAAAGAAATATTATCATGAATCAAGCTAATCCTTAGATCATACACCAAAATGAAACTACAAAGGAGACAAGAAGTTTTTGAAGGGGGAAAAGCATAAAAAAACCCCCGTGAATTATGAATGGGCAAAATAGCCAAAAGAGAGAGAGAGAGAGAGAGAGAGAGAGAGAGAGAGAGAGAGAGAGAG